>CAJVPL010000759.1:0-20453 GCA_910591945.1 Ambispora gerdemannii | reverse complement strand
TTGTCGATAATCTGGGTCCCCTTCATCCTTCACGGGCATGAGGAAGAACTTGGAGAGCATATACTTAATAGCATAAGTTTCACTGGAACCTTTGGCTTTGGCTAAATCGACATTACTACCCGCTGCTCAAAAGTTAAAGAGGAGCTTCTGATCCGGATTTTCACTATCAACTATTTCTAACTTTTTTAAGTATTTGACGTAATGTTCTTTACCATCCTTTTCATGAATAAAGGGTTGACTAATATCATCACTTAATAAAATAGTTAGTTGGTATTTACCCAACAATGGTCTTAATAATTTCAGAACTTGTAATTCATTAAAAAACTTATATTTTTGGAACTTGTTTTCCTCGGTCCGAATCAGTTCTTTAACTTCGGATTGAATGAGTTGGAGTTTAGTATAAATATTTTGCCTTACCATAACTATTATTATTTATTCCTTAATTGGAGATAGGACGACAGGAGAACTTATTTTAGCAAATTCATCCAACAAATTATCAGGATGTATTTTTTTGAGGCAGGATTCTAGTTCGCTTACTCGACTGGTTAAATTTTCTTTTCCCGTGGAAATTAATAGCAATTCTGCTCCCTCATAATTCAAAAATTCACTGGTAGCAAGAGGAATAAAAGAATAATGAGCAAACTTATTTTGTAAAGAAGGAGGAAATTTAACTTTTTGCTTTTCGGCCAGCCCCACTCCTGGTGGCGTAGCAGCTTGGGGATTTTTAATATTAATTAAATAGTCGTCTTCTTTTTGTAAATTAAACTCTTTTTGAATTTCTTTAACTTGCGAAGGATTAGTCAATTGATAAATAAAATGGGTGTGATTATTATGGCTAACTAATAAATATTTTCCGGCTCCCAGGCAATGAGAAACTGGTAAAGTTCGTTCCCCTCTGGTTTTGGTTAGATAATGCTTTTCATTTAATGCTGCTAATAATTCCTCCTTGTTATTTTTAATGGCTTCCAAAAACAAAAAGTAACTATTTTTTTCGGTTGTGGGCAGTTGTTTTTTTCCGACAATTAATAATTGATATTTACTTTGATTTTGGGGTTGTAAAACGAAAAAAAAACGTTGCACTTCTTCCTTCTGAATGGCATTATTTTCGACCTTTGGGCGATAGAAGAAGTAAACACTACCGCCTTGTAAAATATTGACTTTCTTTTCCATAAACTTTATTTATTATTATTTAACCGAGTATTTGATAATAATATTAATTTATCCACCATCTTCATTATTGACGTTTGGTAAGTTGATATTTAGTTAATTCAATCATTTTGAAACATTGTTTGATCCCTTCTTCTCCTTACTTCCATCATTCTTCCTGGTTGTTGTGCAAATGTTGCTTGATGAATTGCTGCTTGATTTACACTAGGTTTATTAATATTTTCTGATAATGCTTTTCTAATTTGCTCATTTCGTTCAGAAGGAAAACCGCTTGAAAACATTATTCTGCCATCCTCTTTATTGCGATAATTATTATCTTGAATTTTTCAAACTCTATTTCCCTCATTATCTTTTTCATTAATAATCATTGTCGCTATACTCTCTATAACCTTTTCATATTCATAAACCAAACCCTTACCTATATAATAGTATTTGCTTCCCATCATTTCTGGATCAGTATGATAAAAATTCCCATGTGTATCAACTAAATATTTGTCCAGGTTATTACAAATAAATTCTTTATTATTTTCTTTTTTAGTCTTTAAGTCTTCGGGGGCTAATTCTCTGATTTCTTCCGTTTGAGGTATTAAATTTTTGTTATCCATAATTTTTAATTACTATTTTAATAATTTTTCTCTTGTCTTTCTCTATTTTTTTGGTTTTTTTTCATATAAGTTTCATAAATATCTTTTTCCTCTTTCATTCCCATTTTTTGGGCTAATTCTTCAAAGATTATTAATCAACGATGGAAATTGGCTTTATTTTTCTCAATTTCCATCTCAGCTAAAAAACTATTACTCATTTTTTCAACAATTTTTTTTTGTTCCTCTTTAATCCCTTTGTAACTTTCTACGGCTTTTTTATAGTCCTTATCTCCTGGATTTAACTTACTTATATTATCTTCCCAAGTTTTTTCCTGCAAAGCAAGCATTTTTGGTTTAAGTACATTTCAGGGAACTTTTAAACTAAACAATTCAGTTTCCGAAAAAAGAGCTAGCAGTAATTCGTTATAGTCGGCTTCGGAGACTAATTTCTGAAACTTATAATCGGAAAAATCAATTTGAAAGGCATTGACTCAACTCAGATAAAAATGTAAGCAATCAATTAGTTCTTCTTTCGCTTTATCTCAATTAACCTCCTTTTGGATTTTTCAATGTTTAAAAGTTTTTAGTTCGTTGGCTAATTCGCCAATTTCCACTAACAGAGCAATTTTGGTGCGGATAAAACTTTCTTTGGTGTTGGCATCAGTTAGATTTTTTTTTTGCCTAATAAATTGATCTAATTTTTCTTGTTCTAACTGTAATTTTTTTATTACTTTATTAGTCAGCATATCCTTGATGGTTATTTATTGTTTCAATAATAATTTTCTCTATTTCCTGATATAATTCCGGATTTTCTAACAAATATTCGGTAACATTTTCTTTCCCTTGGCCTAATTTTTTTTCTTCATAAGAATACCAAGTTCCACTCTTTTGAATAACATTTAATTCAGTAGCCAAGTCAATAATTTCCCGCTCTTTTTGAATGCCTTGGGCAAAAATTATTTCTAAATTAGCAATTTTGCCCGGTGCCGCCAACTTGTTTTTCACTATGCGAGCTTCGACCTCAATGCCAATCAACTCATTATTTTTCTCAATTTTATCCTTTCTTTTCAATTTAATCCGCAAGTCAGCGTCAAAGTTTAAAGCCATTCCGCCGGTGGTTGTTTCAGGATTTCCTCCATAATAACCAGTATTGATTTTGTTTCTAATCTGATTAATAAAAATAATAATTACTTCTTTATTAGTTAATTCATTTTTCAATCGGCGTAGTCCTCAGGACATTAATAGAGCATGGGAACCAATTTTGTGTTTTTCTAAATTAGCTTCTAACTGGGACCGGGGAATTAAGTTAGAAACTGAATCAACAATAATGAGATCAATGCCTCCTTTAATTAATTTACTGATTATCTCAAAACCTTCCTCACCACTACTGGGATAAGCAATTATTAAATCCTCAATTTTTACGCCAATATTTCGTACATATTTGATGTCTAATCCATTTTCTAAGTCAATGTAAGCCGCTTTTTTGCCGGACTTTTGGCATTCACTGACCGCGTGTAAAGCCAAGGTGCTTTTGCCGCTTGACTCCAAACCGAATATTTCCACAATTTTTCCGCAAACATAGCCACTGGTGCCAATTGCTTGGTCGAGCAGTAGACTGCCAGTGGATAAAGTTTTTTGGGCTTTTAATTTACTTTCTCCCAAAGTAGTAATAACACCCTCACCGTACTCCTTGGTAATATTTTCAATAATATTTTTTATCTCTGTCGAAGCCGCACCTAATTCCTGTTCGGATTTGAAATTTTTTTTTGCTATCATAATTAATATTTTTCTCCCATATGTTGTAATATTTTTTCGACACTTTTTTCTGGTGATAAGTGGGTAGTGTCTAATTCTCAACTGTCGGCAGTTTTTATCAGAGGGGAAATTTTCCTTTTTTTATCGCGCTCATCCCTCTCTTGTAATTCTTTTTTTATTTCTTCAGAACTTAATTTGCTGCCATATTGATTATTTCGCCGTCGGGCTCTTTCGCTCAAACTAGCCGTTAAGAAAATCTTGATTTCGGCATTCGGTAAAACTTCGGAAGTAATATCTCGCCCGACTACTACTCATCCTTTTTTCTGAGTTAATTCCCGTTGAAAGTCCAGGATAATTTTTCGTAATTCTGGGAGCGGAGACAATTGAGAGGCTAAATCACTAATTTCTGGTGAACTAAGTTGCTCGCGTTCTTTTTCCAAGTCAGAAACTATTTTCTCTCTGTCCTTCGCCAACCAATTTTTTCAGAGCCGAATTAAATTTTCTTTTTCCTCCTTGCTTTCAGGCGAATTATTTTTCTGACAAAAGAAAGCAAAATGACGATATAATAAACCGCTATCGAAAAAATGATAATTTAATTTTTTTGCCAACAACCGACCAATAGTAGTTTTTCCCGAACCGACCGGTCCATCAATCGCAATATTATTTTTTGCCATTATTTATTTTGTTAGATCTCACCAATCTTTAAAATCAGAAAATTCAGATGTTTTTCTCATCATCTTCTCAATTCTTTCCATTAAGTCATGGAATAATCTTCCGTGTCCTCCTTTTTCTTCACCTTCATATGAAGTTCTTATTGAATTAACTACAGCATGAGCCAATTCGTGAGCAATAGTTTCAACTACTTCTTCAAAACAGATATCATGATAAGTTCGACTCGTAACTTTTTCTTCTTTTTTAGCATTTTTTATTCATTCCTCATAACCTAACCGATTAAAAAAGAGTTCCTTTTTTAATTTGATTTCTATCCAACGATAGTTGTTTTCGCTCACTTCGGCTCAGTCATAATTTTGTCCTTTTCCTACAAAAATCGTCGTACCTGAAAGAGTAAGACCAAAAGTCTCCGTTCCCTCCTTAGACTTTTTGGAGTCTTCTGGCTTTAAGAAGCCAGTATAGCCCCGAAATTTGATTTGAAAAGGCTGAGTTAAGTCGAGATGGCTTAAACTACCATCCCTATTTTTGAATTCAAATTTTTTTCGAAAGTGAGCGACATCATCAGCGGAATATTTATCTTTGACCTCTCGTCCATCTACTCATAGTGGCACAATATGTTCAGTCAACTTCGTTTCCCCTTTCAACACGTCCTCGTCCTCCATAGCCTGATTATACCAACTACTTATTCACCTATTCATTTTTTCTGTTATTTCTTTTTCCTCATCTGAAGTAATTTCCCAATTTGGCTGAATAACCTTTCACTGATTTCACACCTCCTCATAAGGTCGGTCAACCGATGTTTTTACCTTTAATCGTGTCAATACTTTACCTTGCTCATAGAATTGGGAGTAGATAGTAGCTAATAATTCCGGATCATCTTTTTCTAGCTTCTCTAGTTCAAATTCTTGGATAGTTTTATCCAATTCTTTGTTAACTTTACTTAACTCTTTTCGCACCTCTTCTTTTTCACTAGGTTTTAATTTTCGATCTTTTACTTTGTCATTCAAAACTCTTTCGACAGTTTTTAAGCGACTTCGGTTGCCTGATATTAATTTACTTACTTCTTCCGCAGTGGGAGTTATTAATCTTTCCCCAATTTCTGACTTGTAGTCATAAACTGGTTCGGGTTTTTTTTGCCATTGATTTCAACATCAAATGCCACCACCGACCAACAGCACAACTAGGAGCAACAAAAGGATGTAAATTAATATGTCATTGCTTTGACTGCCTCTATTTCGTGAATTCTTGTCAATCTTTTTCATATAAACTATTTAAATAATTTTTAAGCGAACTAAAATCAGCCGCCAACTTTATTTGTTTCGTGGTGTCTCGGTAGCGTAGAGTAATGGTATTATCCTGGATAGTTTTATCATCTATTGTGAGGCAGTAATAAGTGCCAATGGCATCTTGCCGGCGATAAGCCTTTCCGATGTTGGGAGCCTCTTCATAGGCCAAATTGAAATGGACCGAGGGAAGTAAGTCAAGATATAACTGATGAGCAATTTTTTTTTCCTTTTTGCTGAGCGGAATAATAGCAACAAAATAGGGCGCTAATAGTGGAGGTAACTTTAATACTTCTCTTTCGTTGTCTTCACCGCGAGAATTTTTTATTGCTTCTTTCTGATAACTGTCTTCTAATATTGCCAACATTAATCTTTCTACGCCAAAAGAGACTTCAATTACCTGGGGAATAATGCCATTAATGCTGAAATCTTTTCCAGAACATTGACTATGTTGGGTCAAATCATAATTGCCGCGGTGGCTATTACTACATAATTCACCTCAGCCAAAATGATATCAAAAGTAAAGGTCCTGGGTCTTTTTAGCATAGTGAGGCAACTCCTCGGTTTTTAAGTCTATTTTTTTGATTCTCCTTTTGTCATTAACAATAATTTTAGCGAGAAAGTCTCAACTTTTTTCTGTTCAATATTTTCATCATTGTTCGCTTTCCTCATCCCGACAAAAAAATTCTAACTCCATTTGCTCGAATTCGCGGGTGCGGAAAATACCATGATGGAGCGTGATTTCATTGCGAAAACTTTTGCCAATTTGTCCAATTCCAAATGGTAGTTGCCGACGAGTACTTTTTTGAATAGCCAAAAAATTAGTAAATATCCCTTGACAAGTTTCGGGACGTAGGTAGACAGTATTTTCTTTCTCCTCCGTAATTTCTAAGTTGGTAGTCAAGAGCAAGTTAAATTGCCGGGGAGGATCAAAACTATTTTTACCACAATTACGGCAATTAACTTTCAGCAAGTAATTACTTTTGTCTCCCTTTTCCAAAAAAGTCGTAAATTCTTCCGCACTAATTAAATTATCCAGCCGATATCTTTTGCGACACTGGCGACACTCTGCTAATCAATCATGAAAGTTTTTTAAATGCCCCGAGGCCTCCAAAACTTGGGGATGAGTAATTATTTGACTATCACAGCCAACATTATAGGAGCAAAAAGTAATAAAATACTTTCACCACAGATTTTTTAAATTCCTTTTCAATTCTGTTCCATAAGGACCTAAATCCCAGGACTTGGCTAAACCACCATATATTTCGGCATTAGGCAACAAAAATCCATAATGCTTCAGGTAATTGGTTATATCTTTTTTTTCGGCTGAACTACTTTCAGAATTTTCTGGCATTTATAACCTATTTTGTTTTAATTTTTTTCCTCTTCTCACTAACACTATAGCGGCTACTACCACGACTGCTAAAAGAAAAAAGGGGATAATAATTTCCGGACGGAAGAGATCTTTGGAAGGTTGATTAGTATTGCTTTGGACTGAATAATTTTCTAATTTGGTTAGCATAGACTTAACATCCTTTTCTTTGCTTTGATAAGCCTTATTGTGGTAGACATTACTGCTGTATTGGAAATCATACAAACCTTTCTTGATTTTTTTCAATTCTTTTTCCAGGTAATCAGCATTTCCTTTTATAATATCATTGACTAATTTTTTAGCTTGCTCCAATAATTTATTTAGACTGTCTGTGGATTTTTTGTCACCAGTTTTGGTAACAATTTTATTTTCAATTTCATTAATTTTGCTGATATCTTTAATTTCACCATTTCTTATTTTGACTAAGTCACTTTTAGTTTCCTCATCCAAATCTTTTTCCTTAATACCACTTTCAGTTAATTTATCTTCAATTTCTTTGATAACTTTTTTTCCATATTTGTCTTTATCCAAATTACCTAACCTAATTTTTAATTGGTTTATCTCTTCTAAGTATTGTTCGTTATAAGCAACTTCTCCTTGATATTTGTCAATCTCTTTTAATTTGGCCTCCAATTCTTGGTAATTAGTGAGTTCTTGGGCTTCGCGAATTAGACGGGATAACTCGTCGCCGGTTGTTTTATTTTTTTTCGCAACTTCCTGGCGAACTTCAAATTCGTCATCCGCTTTCCGCTTTTTGTCGCCAGATTGGGTATTTTCGGTTGTTGGCTGGTAATTCTTGCCCGCTTCAATAATCTTTTCCATTAGCTTTATCGCTTCTTTCATCTTTTCTAACTTGCTTTCATTGAAATTTTTAGTTTTTTCTATCTTAGCCTCATCGTCCTTAACTCATATTTCTCAGAAAGTGCCTTTTTCTGCTTCGCTAACCTTACTTTCTATTTGTTTCAAGAGAGTAGAATTAACTGCCTTGTATTTGTTTCAACTTTCTACTTCATCATAGATTGACTTTCTCAACACTCAATATTTACGAATGGTTTCGTGATTTCCAGAATAGTATAAATTGTTGTACTCCTCAATATTAGCAATACCATCTTTAATTTTTGGTTTTTCTTGATTTCCATCTATCTTGTCAGGCTCTTTATTACCTGGAATTTTTGGACTTTCATTTTGGTTTTTTCCTTCTACAAGTCCTAATTCTTTATCAGTAAGTTCATTTAATCCCATCTTGCCACGGGCAAAATTAAGTTTCTCCTTAAATATTTCAACATTTCTTTCTCAACTACTATTATTCTGGGTAGTATCCATTCAAACAAGACCATTATCCTCAAAAACGGAAACATATTTTTGATGAAAATTGACCCAGCCCATTTTTTTATATATTGGGAAATAATATGAATAAAGTATTTGTAATAATCTTTTTCCTCTTATTAAGTGATAATCACTTATTATTGGCGGTTCTTCTCCATTTTCCCCTGCGATTCTTGCGTTTGTTTCATAATTCATTTTGAAGTTGCGAAGTTCAGTAAAAATCCAGTTCATTTTTTCATTTGAATACTTTTTCACCGCTGATTTTCCGTCTGAAATTTCTTCACCATAATCACAGCCATATTTTTCAACTGACCCATTTTTGTTACTCAAAACCTCATAAGCAAAATTGATTTCTTTGATTTTCTTTTCAGCTTCTTCTATGTTGTTAGGATTTTTATCCGGATGCCATATTAAAGCTAATCTCCGATAATTTTTTTTTATTTCTTCTTGGGTTGCGCCCTCATTTATTTCTAAGATTTTGTAATATTTTTTTTCTACCATATTATTAATTAAATTATATTGTTCTAAATTGGTTAACTTTTCCTCATTTATTTGTCTTTCTCAGGTTTGGATTTAGTTAATAATGCTTCCGTTACTTTAATTTTTGTTATGTTTGCGTTAGTATAGAGCAATTTAATAATCCCTATATAGTTTATTTTATAAACTTTTTTTGATGATAAGCAATCTTAATAATACTTTTGTAAAACTTCGGGAATCATTAAACAATTTTCTTTTTCATTATAGTAATATTCACACAAAGTAACAATTAAGCGGTCAACGGCCAGAGCCGAACCGTTAAGAGTATGAGGATAATATTTTTTTTCTCCATTTTTTACTCTAACTTGCGCCCGCCGACTTTGAAAATCCTCACAATTACTACATGAGGAAATTTCTAACCATTTTTTGCTGATTGGCAATCAGACTTCAATATCGTAAGTTTTGGCGGCAGTAAATCCTAATTCTTGGTGGCAAAGTTCGATTACGCGGTGAGGAATTTTTAAGCAATGGAGAATGTTGCGGGCATCGGTTAATAATGTTTTCAATTCGTGGTAAGAATTTTCTGGTTTAACTATTTTCACTAACTCCACTTTATGAAATTGGTGAAGACGAATTAAGCCTTTATTTTCTTGTCCAGCCGCCATTCTTTCCGCCCGAAAACAGGGGCTGTAAGCGCATAATTTTAAGGGTAAATTCCCCTCTGTTAATATTTGGTTTTGATAAAGATTAACTAAACCTACCTCGGCCGTAGGGAGCAAGTAAAAATTATTTTCTTCTAGCTTGTAAAGATTATCTTGAAATTTGTGAAACTGTCCAGTGTTATAGAGATTATGGGCGTTTACTAAATAAGGAATGTCGAATAAACGATAACCACGGTTGCTATTTTCTGCTCGCATGAAATTAATGAGAGCATGTAATAATTGGCTGCCAAAGTCTTGGTAAACAGCGAACTTACTACCGGAAAGTCTTATACTTTTCTCTTCATCAATTATTGCTAATTTTTCCAATATTTTCTCATGGGTTAAATTATGTTGAATGTTATGTTGATATTCGGTATTGTCAATAATCCTATCCCCTTCTTCACTATTAGGGGTATCAAGAGTTGGAAGATTAGGAAGTTGACTGGTTAGATTGTTTAATTCTGTTTCTAATTCATTCAATTCTTTTTCTGATAAAGCAATCTCCTCCTTAATTTTTTTGACTTTTTCCGCGTTTTTTTGACCTTCTAAACTTAATTGGTTTCTTCTTTGCCGCAGTTCATTAGTTATTTTAATTAATTCTTTTTGTCTAATTAATTTTTCCCTAATAATTAACAACGGTTCTTGGTTTACTCCGCGACATTCTAAACGCTTAACCAAATCTTCGAAACCAGTAAAAAATTTTTGTAAGTCTAACACCTTATTATTTATTATTATTTTTTTCTTCTTAGGTGTGACTTTTTGCTAATTATTACTAAGCTAACAACAGTAATCAAACTAATTACTAGGAGGGTAATAATTCAATATTTTTGGGAAACAGGCTCTTTGTTTTTATTATTTATTTGACCTTGGATTCGTTGGGCAATAATAGTGCGTTCTATTTTTTCCAGAAATGCCACAACTTTTTCTGGACTATCGCATTTTTCTAAGTAAGTCATTCAACTTTTTTCTCCCTTCCAAACTTCTTTTATCTTTTCCAAATCAGGTTTATATTTATTAAATAACTCTCTAATTTTATTTTTTGCAGCATTTTTGGCAGCCGGTAAGGGCAAATTATTAATTATTTTCTTGGCACTATTATTAATAATGTTATTTTGCGGTGAACTTTGCGAACTAGTTGCGGGAGGAATTTTATTATATTTTTCTTCCTTCTTTTCCTTTGCCCCCTTTTCTTTTAAAGCAGCGAGAAAATCATTTCCATATGTAATTACTTCTTCTTTGATCGTCAGTGCCTCAATATCATTCTCTCAATCCTGGTATTTACCATTAGCCAGAGTAGTTAAATTTATGATTCGTAAATTATCTGGATCAGCGAGAACCTCATTTATCTCTTTAGTTATTTGCTTTTTCAATTTGGTTAATTCATTCTCAGGTGGCGCAGAGGGATCATTCCTTTCTTGCTTCCTCTCAGCTAGTTTTTTAACATTGCCGTTATATATTTGATAAATATTATTTTTAAGATTTAATTTTCGTTGTCTAATTTTTTCGTTGTCAGTGCTAATTTTTTGATTATGACGACTATTAAGCGGCTGACCTTCTTCCAATTGGGTGAAAAACTCTTCCTGAAAATAATCAAGGGCGTCATCGGAAATTTCGGTCAAATTTAATCCTAATGGTCGGGCTTCGTGAACTAATTTGCTATTTTCCTCAATAGTTTTTAAAAGTTCGGAAGCTAAGAGAAAAAGATTATTTTCTTCGCTGGCTAATTGTTGATTTTTTTGCTGAACTTCGGGAAAGGAAGTTGGTTGTGGGTCAGGATTATTGGGGAATTGAGGAGGAGAAGTGTCATTACCAGTCGCGGAGACAACTTGAATTTCGTCATAATGCCTACCAATAGACAACTCATCGTAACTGTTTATTGCTGCTCCTCGAAGAGGGGAAAATATAATATTAGTGATAGCAACAGTATTTCCAGTTTGCAAAACTCCATCTTGATAAGCATCGTTGGCTTTTCTCCCCGTAATATCTATGGAATTAATTCGTTGCCCATTTACGGTAATAGGAGAGTCTAATTCAATAGAAAAAAAATTGACGTCAACATCATACCTTTCAACACTTTTAACCTTAAATTGAATAGTTTGAGTGGTAGAGGATGGAGGGGTATGTGATTGATTATCGTGATGGCTATTCTCATTTGATGGTGGCGGCAGGATTTCTGCTTCTTCGTTCGGCTGGGTTCTTTCTTGGTCATTGTTGTTCATTTGAGGAGCTGTGCTACTTTGTATTTCTGGGTCATTTAGTAGATTATTTAGTTCTCCTACTTTTCTATTACCTACCCCCGTAGCCAAATCAACCTCCTTAATGTCCATCATTAAACTTCCAAAACTTGCTCCCATTGCTGATTTTTTAGCGGCTACTCAATCGTACCGACCAGTTGATATTCTTTCGCTCCTATACCATTGAAAAAATTTAATTTCAATGTCATTAATGCTTGCATTATTATACTCATCACTATTAGGAGTGAAAAAGTCTCTCTTCAATCTCCCTCGTGGTAAGTTTTGATTTGCTCTTTTAAAAGTTCCCGTAAATATGGAGAATTTATGTCATAAATTTTATCTTCCCCCGTAGAATAACGACTTCTCAAAGAACTAGCATTAAAAATTATCCAATTAGTTTGGTTATTAATGCGAATTATATTTTGCTTTTGGTTATCGTCTAGCGTATAACGAGACAAATTTAAACTATCGAGATAAGTCCTAGTTAATTGCTCTATTCTTGTATTCATAATTTTAACTTAAATTTATTTTTTATCGCTGGCTGAACGGCAGATACTAACTTGATTGTTTTTTTTTTTTTTTGCTAGTATTTTCATGATCTTTTTTATTATTAATATTAAATTGCTATAATTAGTTTTTAAACGGAACTTCGATTTGGGCTTGTTTTTCTTCTAATTCTAATTTTTCTAATTCATTTGCCAATTCCTGTTGTAAATTTTCAGTTTCTATTTTTTCGATTTGTTGGGAATTAACTTGTTGTTGAGAAGAAAACAATAGTATTTCTTGTAATTGTTGCTCTTGTTGCTCTTCGTTGATAAGTAATGATAACCTTATTGCTTCGGCTAGTTGAGCGTCCTCATCGTCCTTATCCACACCACTTTTTTGATTATTATTTGTATCTCACTTGCATCACTTTTCTGCTCCAATTTCATTTTTTCATTTTTCTCGAAATTCCTTTACTTCTTGGGAAGTGATTAAGGGGTTCTCCTCATCCAGCAAGTAAAGTTCATTTTGGCTGAGAAATTCCACGAATAAACATAAGTAAACTCCGCAATCCCAAGTATTTGGTTGCCGGGGATTGTCGCTAGTTATTATTCTAAATTTGTTATTTTCATCAAATAGAAAAACACCCTCACCTTCAAATTTTTCTTGGATTTGTTGTAAAAAAGGTTTAATTTCTTCTACTTCTTGCTGAGAAGTCTCGTAGGATAAGGAAGAGATATAATTGAGATATCAGGGCTTTCCAGACACTTCATTTTGAATAATGATTAGTAAACTTCAATGATTGCCGCTTACTCGTAAGGGCAACATTATGTGTTTTTTGGTAGTGTCCAAAGTATCTCAAAAGTCGTTCGTAATTTTTCGACCTTGTTTGGCTTCTTCTATTTGAAAATAAATATTAGCGATATCAGTTTTTATTTGAACATTTCTATCAGTAGCCTTTTTAACTATTTCATCATTTTCCAAAATGTAGGTAATATTATCATCAGTTAATCAGCCCATGTCGATTTCATCTCATTCTCCTCGTGAAAGAGCCAGAGCCTTTCGCAATTCTCTATCTTCATCATTTTCATCAAACAGAAAATCTAGACCAAATGATTGGTTTGTCTCTTCTTGCATTTGGGAATTCTCTGATTGTTCTTGTTGCTCTTGTTCCAAACTTTTCTGATAAATTTCTCTAAATGTTTCTATATTACTGCCGTCAACAAATATATTGTCCGCATTATAACTCAATTTATTTCTAATAAAAGATATTAATTCATAATCGTTTAGATCAAATCCTAAATTAATCCATTTTTTAGTTTGCTCAAAATCAAAACCTTTTTTTTGTCAATTTTGGGCTAGTTCCTCCGTAAAATTGAGATGAATTTCTTGTCAGTTTACCATATTTATTTGTGTTTTTGCTTATTTTTATTTAATATTTAATGTTATCTTTACTCCTCTTCTTACTATAATTGTAATTTTAGCAATTCATCTTCTGCTTAACTCTTTGTTGTGACATTCTGAGAAAATTTTAAGTTAGTGTCTTTCTAACTGGGACATGATAAAAATGGTCGGAAAGGCGAGATTCGAACTCACGATCCCCTGGTCCCAAACCAGGTGCCTTACCGCTAGGCCACTTTCCGAAAGTTTAATTTATCCTTGATTGTAATTAATTTATTTTTTAACTAGTTTTTCCTCCAAAAGGCTTTTAATTTTTGCTGCCGAATCTTCAATCGAGGAAATGCCGCGAGGAAAAGTAATTAACTCTATGCCTTTTTCTTCACATAATTTTTTGGTTGCTTCCAAAAGAAACCTTTGAGTTTCAAAGTTTTTTAAAAATTCTTCATCATTGTCAGTTGGACGATTCCGACTTTTCAAAAAAGTAAGTCAATCCTCTTTATCCACTTCAAAAAAAATGATAATATCAGCATTGGGAAGTATATCATTATCAATGGTGGCAATTTCTTTCATCACTGGAAAATAACGGTCCGAAGGAGAAAGTAATCAACGCATACAATGCTTATCAATGTAATAATGGAGAAGTTTGTCATAATAAGTATCAATTAAAACAGTTTCTCCTTCTTCGCTTAATCTTTCGGCTTCAATTAACATTGGAACGCGAATGGAGCGAAATCACATCAGCATTGAGAAACTGCCATAGGTTTTTCAATCTTTAGCAGCATCAGCTCACTTCTCTTCTTCCGGTTCCGCAAAATACCTTACATTTAGCAAATTAGCTAATTCCTTGACAATACTTGACTTGCCCGAACCAGGGATGCCAACAAATACAATTAACATAGACTATATTTTATATAGGGAAGTCCAGCACTTCCCTGATTTTTTACTTAACTTTCACTACCTTTACTACCAGAATTATCGTTATTATTGTTTGTTAAATTTGGTTCTACTGTTTTTAATACTTCAACTTTTTTTTCTTCTTCTTGTGAAAAATTTTCTTGTTTGGCTGCTAATTTTTGGTTGTTAACGATATTCTCTAATGCTTTGTTATTTTCCTCTTGAGCTTTAAACTCGGTTTTTAATTCATTTGCTAATTGATTGTTTTGGTTTCTATATTTTACATATTCTCTTCCATAAACAATATTATCGTCCAATTTTACATATTCTTTGCCGTATTCAACTTCGCCTCCGTATTGTCGCACCCGGTTAGCACCAGATTGAAAACCAACAACTATATCCATGGGTTCACTAACTTTTTTTGGAGTAGTAATTTCTTTTTTGGATTCTTTTTGTAATGACTGATTTTTGTCATCGTTTTTATTATTGTTATTATTTTCTGTCATATTATTTATTTATAATTTTTTCTTAATAATTTACACGCTTTTTATCTTTTCTATACAAAACTCAAAACTATTCAACTAATTAGAAAAAAAGTTGATTTTAAGTTTATTCCCTTTCTTTTATTTATGATTGCTCTTCTTTTTACCTCATAAATAGCCAATTATTAGTGCCACACTAACTATCGCAATTCCTCCAATTATTCAAGGAAGTTTAGAATTAGTGGGTTGTTGTTCATTTTTAATTGAATTACTCTGTAAAATAGCCTGTAATTGCTGAGCCTGTTGCTGTTGAGAACTATCACCGCTTTTAATTAACTTCTGAGCATATTCCAACAAATCCATTAAAACTGTGCCTTTTCAAGAATTAATTCTAATCTTTTTATCTTTAATGCCTTGGACTAATTTGGCAAACTGTTCGCTAGTCATTTTATCCAAATTTTTCGCCGATAAAGGATTATTTTCACAATTCAGATACTCCAATTTAGGAAAAGTGCTTAATAAATGGGCTAAATCTATTTCTTTTATCTGATTACCAAAGAAATTAAGAGATTTTAATTGCTCTTTATTGGGTAAAGTATTCAAAAAGTCCAAGTTTTCAAATTTATTATTAGAAGAATTTAGATTGATTAAACCCGTAAATTCTTTGAGATCAGCCGTGCCAGATAAATCTCTATTACTGATATCTAGGAATTTTATTCTTTTATGATTAGTAAGTTGGCTAATATGTTCTTGGGCTTGGTTAGTCATATATAAATGGTTTTATTAACTTTTTGCTTTCTTTCGCTTTTTTTGATAATATTTTCGCTGTTTTTGGGTTAGTTTTTTACCGGCTCGTTTTTGTCAACTATAATGAGTAGGGGTGAAGTTTCGCACATGTTGGCGTTGGTTTTGCTCTTGTTTGGTTGGTTTCTTTTTTTTTCTGAATAATCCAGTAATTATTTTTAAGGGTAATTTCAGGATTTTTAAGGTGGCACAGATTATATTCACTTTTAAGCAATAATCTCGTCTTCTCTAATCGCATACAAACTGACTACTTTATTATTGCCGCGGTCATTAATCTCAAACTCGATTTCTACTTCTTTAATATTCTGATAATCAGTGATTAAATCTTGTCAACCGTCTTTGACTGCTCCTGAGAAGCAAAAATAAGCGTCATCAGTGTCTTTGTCAATGATTAGATAATAGGTATTGAGTTTTTTGTCTTGTTTTTGGGTGATGGTGATATTTTTGAGGTTGAGGGTTGGCATGTTTAATAAATTTTGCTAAAAAATGAGTAATTATCGAACTAACTTTTATATTATAAAATTATAAATATAGAATACTTTTTAATAAGTATTCTATATAAGTAAAAAAAAATAAAATTAACAAAAAATATATGGGGACAGAAGATATAACGACCAAAGGGAATATCCACTAAGCAAAAGAAAACAATTAAGGAACTTAGGAGGTATTTCCAAAATAGTATGTTAAACTCCTTAATTGTCTAGGACTAAACTAGTGAAGTTAGTAAAAAAAAAGTAAAAATATAAAAGAAAATATGACAATAATAGTAAATAAAATAGCCCTTGGGGCTTTAAACAATATTAAATATTGGTGCTAAAATTTTAGGAGTAGTAACTTCTAAAACAATTGATCCAGAAGGAGTAATGGGTGGAGTAGCAGCTGAATTTTTTAAGGACGGAAGATATGCTAAATTTAATTGAACTGATGAGAGTTTAGGTGACCGAGAAACTAATCTTTTTCTTATTCAATTAGCCAGCGACTACCAAAGTGGTTCAATTGGTGGTAATGTAACTAAATCACTAGGTGACTGTTTTATCAGAAAAGAAGATAAGGGTACTAGCTCGTTTTACTATTGATTGAGCTAGTGGTAAGGCATCAGATTATGTTCTTAATAATGTCCTAAGTAAGTTTCTTACTAATTTTCGTCAAGTTTTCAGAAATAACTACAAAATCGATAACATCGGAGTGAACATTGTTTATCATTATGTGATTCTAACTAAGGATGTAGAAACCGATAGTAGTTCTAAAGCATTAGCATCTAAAATCGTGGATATTGCACAAACTTTTATTCCTAATTTGTCTTCATCTGATGTTTCAAATGAAGTAGATGTAATCATTAATACTTTAAAAATTCATCAAGAATTTATTCAACGAAATTATTTACCAAAAGCTTTAGTAGAAGCGGAAAGAAAAGTGATTTGACAAATTAATGAAGAAAATGTTACTCTTTTAATTGCTAATAATGAAAGTAATTGAAATAAACATCGGGAAGCTAATGATTTAGTAAATGATTGTCTAAGACGATTAAGAATGATGAGCGGAAGTGGTCCATATGGGGGGGGTTCGCAACCAGCAGCCAGAGTTTATCTTCCTTATCTCAGAGGATTAAAGTCTTTTATCGAAAGAAAAAACGTTGATAAGAAACAAGATATGATTTATGTAATGAATAAACAAATTGAAAGTGAAGAACTTTGTGAGCGAGTAACTAGTCATCAATATCAATACCAAGTTGAACAGCGAAGTTATGGTTCTTACTTCTAATCAATTCTTATTTTTTTACTATTTTACCAAAAATATAATATAAAGAAATAAAATGAATTTTTCAACTAATTCAATTATCTTGTTAACATTTTTATTTTTAGCTTTTTTAGTTCTTGTATTTTTTTTAATTGCAGTTTGGATCCTAAAAGTAAGCCTTTGCCAAACTTTTCTTAATTTAATAAACTAATTTGCTTTTTTATAAAAATGAGTCTGCTTTAAGCCACAAAAAAGCCTCCTTTTGTGGCTAAGGTTAGTCTAATAATTGAGGTTAAAATACTTGAATTATTAGCACTCTTTTCATCACACGGAATAATCCTGCTTAAAACTATCTCATAAATTTCATCCCAAATTTTACATCAGAATTACAACAAAAGTGAGAAGCGAAAGGTTTCAGTGCGGAAGAAACCAAAGAATGAATGGAATTTGGCTTAGGACCTGCAGAGGTCAATTTTGCTGATTGGCTAAAGAAAAATATAATGTTACTGCCGAAAAGTTCTTAGGTGATGATGACATGGAGGAGTTGAGAAATAGATATAAGATAGAAAAAGAATTAGAAGAAAGTGTTAAAAAAGTTCAAGATTGACTTAACCAAAAATATCCAAAAGAAGAAAGAGAAAATATAAAGGAGTTATACATTAATGAAGAGGATTTAGAAGGAGAATTAGATTTATCGGATTTCACTAAATTAGAAAAGATTTTTATTTCTTATTATGTAGACAAAAACAAATTAGAAATAGAGGATGAAGAAAAATATAGTAAAAAAAAAGATAGTGAAAAATTCATTATTTCTAAAAATATCAAATTACTTGATGGACCTAATGCTGAACTTTATATGCTATATAGTCATGTCCTTAAAAATGAGTTGCCTAAATACATTGAGAAAGTGAAGGAGGAAATGGGAACTAGATTTATTAGGTTTAATCAAAAATTTAAAGAAGAGAAAGGCGAAAGTTTTGGTGATTATGTAGTTAAGAAAATTGCCAACTCAGATGACTTTTATTTAAGTCCTGATCGAGTGTGGAGGGAAATAAAAGATACTAAAAAGGAAATTCAAGGAAAAACTTTAGACATAGCTCCGACTATACCATTGGTTCTACAAGGTGAAAATAAAAAAAAGAATAATGATGGAAAAAAAGATATGGGTAAAAAAAACAATTATGATTATAACAAAATAATTCACGAAAAAGAAGGTTTCTCATTAGTTGGCAAGAATTGACCAGTACCAAAAGAATTCCCCATTAGACTTTATAATATTCAAAAGGGAAAAATAGAAAAAATTGAAGGAAAGTTAGATATAAAAAATTATGCTATTCTTTCTTATGTCTGAGGTAGTCCTGGTAAACTATCAGAAGATAAAAAGGAGGAATTGAAAAAAATATATATAAATTAGTTAATTATATGAAACCAAGCATCAAAAAACCATCTCCCCTTAAATTAAACACTTTTAACAAAACGGAAAAAACTGGCAAAGGTAAATTTCCCGTCAGCCAAGAAGAAATAATTGATATAAGTAGCGTCAGTAAGAGAGAGAGAGAGAGAGAGAGAGAGAGCAAAAATAAAGAATTGGGCGAGAGTGAACTCCCCACTAGCACTGAAAATAAAAGATTTTTCGCTAACAACTCCAAACGCATGAGAGCATTATCGGATCTCACGATTGTTGAGGAAGTAGAGGAGGAACCAATTACATCAGCAGAGGAGCAAAAATCTAGTTCGACCACCCCCAGCCCTGAAAATAATCCACAAAAACTAAAAAAAGAGCAAAATAAATCTTTCCAAATAAGTGATATTACTCGCTCAGTTAGTCGGGAAAATTACCGCGAGAAAAAAGCAGAAATAAAAGTTAAAAACTTAACCATAATAGCTCTGAAAATTTTTTTAGCCAAAAATCGCCAGCAAATAGCAGAAAAAGATTTTCTCATTAAAAATTATAAAAGAGAGTATCGACGCGACAAGGAAATAATTGCCGGGCTTGCACTTTGAAAGGATTGATTGGAAGCCGAATTAGGACGACGACCAACCCCCGAGGAAGTAGAAAAGGCTTTATTAGCCGCCGCCGAAGGAAAGAATAACCATTCAACTCTCATAATTAATGACTGTCGCAATAAAATCGAAGAATTGCAAAACAATCTCAATCAACTAGACGACAAATTTCGCCAATCCCAAGCAAATCACCAAGAACAAATAGCGAAAAACGGGGAATTAGCCCAAGAAAACGAGAATTTACAAAATGAATTAGAGGAAGGATTAACCGACAAAAAACAAAAAGCCACCCAAAAGATTAGAGAGTTAGTTCAAGAACAAAGAAACCATAAATGCCCCGTTCTGGATAATAGCGAACTAGCAGCAACCAAAACCGACCGCGATAAGTGAAAAAAGAAATATCAGGAACACACTTGCCCGCAGGTAGATAACAGCGAATTAACCAGATTGCGAAAGAGAGAAAAAGCCCAAAATGAAAAAATTATTTCGCTCGAAGAAGAATTAACCGAAGCCGAAAGGAAACTAAAAAATGAAGAACAATGAGCCAAAGAAATAGAAAGTGCTTACGATAACTTACGAGCGGAGTCAGACAACCAAAAACAAGAAGCAGACCTAGTAGCGGAAAAACTTGCCCGTTGGTTAGTCGATGAAGTTGACGAGAATGGTAATTTACAAACCCAGTTAGATAATTGAACCAAAGAGAAAGAATTTTCAGACGCGGCGGAAACTGCTGATTGGTTAGAAGCGGAAAAACCAACCCCCAAACAACTACCACTCACTAATAATCAAACTTGATTAAACAAAATACCTAATCCTCTTTATTGTCTAAAAAAACATGGCGGGAAAATACTAATGGGCGAACTTTGAGCCTACGGAGTTTATAACTCCTGAACCACTAATTCGGGACAAGGAACCCCTAGTAATTTCCAAAATGTCTCCACTACTCACCAACCTACTTCCTCGCTCCCACCCAATACCAATAACTCACTATCACGATTTACTTATCCCTTTAACGATTCACTACTACCCCCACCAACTAAGCATAATTTCTCTTGCTTTGATTCGCCCTTTTTTTGT
>CAJVPL010000758.1:0-20458 GCA_910591945.1 Ambispora gerdemannii | reverse complement strand
TCGAACGCAATCGATTGTCAGCGATTATAATCGATTTTAATCGCTGACAATCGATTATAATCCCTATCGATGGTGAATGATGGGGGTGTTGATAATCGATTGCCAATGGGCATGGTTATAAATCGATTGCTAACGGGTATAGAAATTTCCTGATGAAGTCAATGAAAAAGATGCTTGAATCTTATTAGATAGTGACGCATCAAGAAATTTTATTGATGAAAAGTTTGTTCAAAAAAATCATATTAAAGCTAAGAAGATATAATCAATTATAGTAAAATTGGCTAATGGCAAGAAAATTATAACTACCACTACAGTCAACATTCAAAACTTGAAATTAAATACCTACAAAATCTCTGAAATCAATGTTCAAGTTCTCAATTTATAATGTTATGACTTAATACTTGGAAAATTATAGCTCTTTCATACTAATCCAACTATTGATTTAAGAAATAATATTCTGACTTTCAACTATGACAACAAATCTATTAAAGTCACAGCAGATATTGATTTAAGTTTACCTAGTTATAATTCTATTTACATCTCTTATCAATAATTATCTAATTGTTCAAATAATGCTGAATTATTTGCTATATGCTTATTTAATATTAAAGACAAAGAAAAGATATTAACATTAGAAATACATAAAATAATTCAACAATTTTTAGATGTCTTTTCAAAAAAACTACTAGCAAAACTTCTACCCACAAAAGCAATTGATCACAAAATTAATTTAATACCTGGAAGTGAATCATTATCTCATTCAATATATAGATTATTATTTGTAGAAATGAATGAATTGAAAACTCAATTAATTGACTTGTTAAATAAAGATTTTATTCATCCAAGTATATTATCATTTGAAGCATCAATTTTATTTGTTCATATGAAAAAAGAATTTTGAAACTATGTGTTGATTATAGAGCTCTCAACAAAATTACTATTAAGAATAAATATCTATTATATCATGTAGATTAACTTATAGATAGATTAATTAGATCAAAATACTTTACAAAGCTTGATTTATATTCTGGATATCACCAAATCTGTATCGCAAATAAAAACATTCACAAAATTATATTTAGAACAAGATATGAACACTTTGAATTCTTAGTTCTACCCTTTGAATTAACAAATACTCCAGCAACTTTTATAATACTTATAAACAACATTTTTCAATAATACTTGAATAAATTTGTTATTATTTATTTAGATGATATTTTAATCTATAACAAGATCAAAGAAGAACATCTATAATATTTGAAGATAGTATTAAAAGTATTGCAAGAGAACAAATTGTATGTCAAGTTGAAGAAATATAAACTCATCAAGCAGTATGTTGAATATCTTGATCATTTTATTTCAGCAAATGGAATCTCAGTTAATCAACGTAAAATTACTATAATAAAAAACCAACAAATATATCTGAGTTGAGATTATTCCTAGACTTAGCAAGCTATTATTGCAAATTTGTATAAGACTTTTCAGTAATAGCATTATTATTAACAAATCTTTTACACAAAGATCAAGAATATAATTGATAAGAAGCAAAATAACAAGCTTTTGAAACTTTGAAACAACATTTAATTACAGCATCAATTTTGATATTATCAGATCCAAAATTATCTTTTACAGTAATTATTGATGCTTCAGAATATGCTATTAAAACAATACTAAGTCAAAATTAATATAAAGATGAATAAATAATTAATTACTTATGAGTTAAAAAAACTTACTTTATCTAAACAAAATTATTTAATTCATGAAAAAAATTGCTAGTCATTATACACGCAATTAGACTTTAAAGATCATATTTAGAAGATCAAAAGTTTACTATAGTAACTGATCATGTTTCACTTAAATATATCAAAACTCAAGGTAACTTATTCAAAAACAAACACGCTGATTAAAAATTCTATAAGTTAATGACTTTGATATAAAATACAATCTGAAAAAGATAATTACTAAATATCTGATTTTCTATATTAAATTATATTTATTTAAATATATATTAAAGTAATACAGATCTATAAAATTTGTAATAATATAAAAAATCAATAAAATAATAAAGTTATAATATGTATAATGCCAAAAATAATAAATATAATACAAATTAATTTAAGTATTATAATTAAAATTAACAAAATTAAATAAATTAATAATTATAAATCAAAAATTAATAAAATTATAATAACTAATAACTAATAATTAATAAAAATAATATAATAAATAAATAAAATAATTGAGAATTTGTAATATTATTATATATAAATAAAAGATAATTAAATAGATAAATAAATAAATATTTATAAATAGAAATTAATTAATTATCATTCAAAATCTGATGATATCTTATGTTAAATAATCAAGAAAAATAGTAATAATATTTTATTATTATATTGTTATTTTTTCTTTTTTCTCTTTTTGAAAGTATTATTTTTATTTAATATTTTTTATATTTATTTTTATATTTTTATAATAATAATATTTAAATAATTTTATTGGACAAATATATTTTTAATTAATATTTGAATTTTGAATTTTTATTTAAATTTCAATTTAATTTTTAGTTTGAATTTAGTTTGAATTTCAATTTGAATCTTGATTTGAATTTTAATTTAAAATTTAATTCAATCTATTATCTTATAAGAAATTTGAATTTTATAATTTATTTATAAATATAGTATGTATTTTAACTTAGAAAAAGTAAAAAAGTTGAATTTGTCTTTTGTTATATTTCTTTTAAATTTTTATTTAATAGTTAATAATCTCTTATCTTAATTATAAAGTTATTATTATTATTTGATTTATAATTTCTTGTTTAACTTGGAAAGTTATATTTCTTATAATATTTGTAATTAGTTTTTTATCTAGTTTGTAAATTCAATATTATATAATGAAGTTAATAAAAGAAATCATATTCTACTTGCTTATAAAATAATTTTTAAAAGAATATAATTATCTTTGAATATTTTTGATCTCATTCTAGCTGATTAATAAATGAATATATATATTATTTATCTTTAAATATTTGTATTCTCTCTTCCATTTGAAGTCATATTTTATAAACTCTTCCACTTGATTTAATATTACATGTTATTTACATGTTCTTGCCCATAACAAAGCTTAAAATTATATAAAATAATAACAGTATATTATATAATTTCTGAACTTGACAAAAAGAAAACAATAATAATAAAAGAAGTTATCACCAATTTTTGATCAAATCCAATTTTTATTGCCAATATGAACTCTGAAATTCTTGTCAAAATTCATAATTCTTTTTTCATCCCAAAATTCATTGCAAAATAGATATATTCTGTTCTAAAGGATAAAAAAGTTCCAAAACTCAAGATTGTGGAATGTGATTACAATTTTTTCAATCATTGTATATTACCATGTTGTTATATTTTTCACAAATAACTTTCTAGTAACATTGATATTTTAATGCTTGAGATATGAAAAATTTTCAAGAAACCTTTGCGAAAAATATATTAGTCTTGTGATTTAGTGAAAATATCCCAATCTTAATTAGAAACTGAAGTGGTTGTGGAAAAGAATCAATTACCAATCAATGAATTGTTTGTAAGAATAAGAGATTAACACTATAATTTAGCAGAACAAGACAATATGGAGGAAATGTCAAGATTTATTGAAAATTTAGGAGGAGCTTTGATTGTTGATGGAAAAATCAGAGGATGAAATTTTAAGTCTAGAAATCAATGATCGATTCCGGCAAAACCAGCAGACAGTTAGGGAAATTTTGCGAAACAATATTGCAGATAAAAGCAGTGCATATTTAGAATCATTAAAAAATCGACCAGATGCAAACTTGAAATCTATGTTTGTTGTTTTAAGAGTTGGTTTGCACCGCTTAATTAGTAGCAGAGTTTTATCCACGTGACGCAACTTTATCGTGACTTATCGTTAACATTACTACGTAATGTATATTGCAACGTGATTGCTAGATTAGAAGCAAACGACGACAATTTTGCAGTATGTCGTTGAATAAAATATATACCGATGTACGTATTCATAAAAAATGTCAGTACCTTCATTGTGTTTGTGTATGTAAATTGATATCGATATGAAAAATTAGACAAAACGCCTTTTAATGACTTCTATTTGTGTGTAATAATAAAAGGCTCTTATGATAAGCAAGCAATCAATTTAGGTCATTCCAATAGAACCATTTATCATTTTAGAACTTCCATTCGTGTGTGTGAATCAATTACGTATACGATGGGTTATTAAGTCTTTTAATATTCTAAAAGTGCTCCGATGAATTATTATGACAATTCTCTTTAGCAGGCAGTAACGATAATATTAACGACTAGCGCGTATAATATTAATAACCATAGCAAGTAAAACGACGACAATTTCACAAACGTAATATAAATACAGTATAAATTATGTAATTGAATAAAATATATTACCAATTGCTAGGATCAAGAAAGTGATATTATCGCGTTTTTATCATATAACGATAAGATTCTGTATACTCAGAATACATATAAATGAAATAAATTATAGAAACCGTTTGGTCGTTGTGCTTTAATTCGAAACATAGTTAATATCGATTCAATGATTACCTTTAGCGTTAGGATCATGATCTCTAATTTTTTTTTGATTAAAAAAATATAAGTTTAATAATGCATATATAAATTAAAAGAGTAGTGTTTCATCATGATGAAGTTGTAATTGTTCTTAGATATATTTTCATTCTCGTTAATTTCATCAAAATCTGTTTTGCAATCCAAAAAAAATAGTAATGAATTAATGAAGTCAATAAATTTTTACCTTCGTTTGAACACATAAATTGATATTTGTCAACCCTAAACATCCGATATAAATTTTAATTAATGTACAATGTCAATGTGATTTATATTTAGATATAAAAAGTACCTGTCTCAGTTAGAATTGAAATTAATTTTGTAGTAAAGATTCGACTGGTGTAGGTGGTGTTTTTGTTTATATTCGTAGAAATGCTTTTGTGATTTCATCTCCTCATCAAGTTTATCTAATCTTCGCATTTCTAGTTTAAGACACTTTAATTTCTTCATGTGTCACAAGATATTATAAAGAGCTGCAGTACTGAAAAAGCATTCGGTTTCCACTCCTCAACCTCCTCGATATCGTAGATAGAGTCAAAAAAGTCTTTAAATTCCTCAGCAGTTGGTCTGTTTTAAGAATGCAATTCAATGATAAATTTGCACCATCCGGGATCATTAATTGGTATCATATAGTAGAGATGTTAAAAGTCCGGTCTGGTTCAACTCAACTCCAGACGTTGAGTTTTAATTATGACTCCGTCTAAAGTCAGGTTCGAGTTCAGACTCATTCATCATGTGACATGAGGTATCGTCACCGATAAAATCGTCACCGATAAATCGTCACTGATAAAGTAATCAAGTGACATGAGATATAGTCACTGATAAAGTCAACCACATTTTATATAACAAAATCTCTATAGCAAACAAAATCATGATGCCAATATAGAGGAAATTTATTTATTCTATAATAATATCAGCAAACAGACGAGAAAAATGCTTTATATATATATTTTTATTAATGAGAATCTCGCCTCTTTATTAATAGATTTAATTAATATATGTTACAATACAAGACTTGTATATTAATCTATATAATTAAAATCAGCATCTTTTTTGTAATTAATCAAATAATTTTTTAATTGGTTTTGTTTTGAAACAAAGCACATTCTTTAAATTATTTGAATATCCTTTTGTTCGGCATTCTTTAATACCATTGTTTCTCGAGAAAATAATCACGTATATAAGATAGCACCTGATTGTCATGTGATTTTTGGGACTTTGTCTTTTATGGTCCCTCTCGACTCAAAATTGTCCGGGCCAAGTCGACTCGAAAGACCAACTTCAGTGAGCTTTTTAACATCTCTAGTAGTGGATGCTCCTCCACTCTAAATAAGCCGTTGATCGTATTTCTTGATATTATTGTTTTGTTTTTTCCTTTGTCCAGGCTGTATCAATAAGTCCTGTTGAATTGTTTTTCTTAAATAGGCCGTACCAATAAGTCCTATTTTGTTATATTAATTAAATCGATTCCCCTTTTTTATCATATTATTATTTTCGCCCCCTTACCTTTTTAAACGTCAATTTGCGTACAAGTCACCACGGGAAGCCTTTAGAACGCCAAAGAAACCCTTTACTCGTAAATAATTCAGTCTAGCTCTCACCCCAGTTGCGTAAAAACCCTCTTTGACCGATTAAAATAGTACTTTACGGCTATGTAAAATTTTATGGGTGACACAAAGAAAGATGTCAAAATTATAGTACATTACGTAGCTGACTTCACGTCAAGTCTTAGCTATGTAATCAATTTATTATATTATAATGCAGGCTACTACTATTATTTTCTTCCTTCATGATTTATTCTCTGAAGTTCACATAAGATTTTATTTTCAATACATATAAATTCAAGCTAATCTAATACATTGTCAGTTTCAACTTTTCCCAGCCATTTATCTTTCGGAAACTACTGAAATTTTAAAACTTGTTAAATTGCATTACAAATAAACAAAAAGTATAATATCTTTATTGCCTCATCATGCGCATCTGAAATATTTGGTCATCCTTTTGGAGCATCATCACACAACCTCTTTGCAAACTTTTAACTTCTGAATGAATATTATTTATTCCACATGAATTGATTAAATATCCAACACCCCATATGTCAACCTTCACATCATGTTTTCTAATTTACATCTCAGGGAGCATGACCGGTTTCTGAAACTTCTTTTAAAGCTTTTCTGCGATGACTTTTTTTCCCTTGCCAAATGTTGCGTAATCAAAGTCAATTAAAATGAATTTTTTATATTCATCCTTATAGCGAACAATGTTTGGCCATCGAATATCTCTGTGCATAGGTGGGTTGTGTTTAATTCCATGCATATCCTATAAAAACATGCGCATAAAATGTATATTTGTGATATATGTACAATAATAATTGTGGCAGATTAAAACGAAACAGAGTGTGATGTTTAAATAATCATAGGTAAATAATATATTACCGATTTTAATGCTATACTCTATGTTCTAACCTAACCCTAACCCTTCTCTGAAATTTTTATCCCATATAAAAAGAGCCAAATTTTATTTTGATTTGATTTTATCCTAATCTGATTTCATTTTAATCTGGTTTATTTTTAACCTGTCACAATAATTAACAAAACATCTACACCAAACTCTACCTTTAGACACGTCAGTATACAAATTAACGCTTGCAATAATTCTTTGAGATTGGTTGGTGTTCGTTGCAATCCACGCGGTGCCAAATAAACACAATGCGAAGTGGAATGTTCCAATTTGTCAGTATATCTAATTTTATTCTCCTATATAAAATTGTTAGAATGCTCCTTAATTAAAAGAAAAGGTGAAAAATTTCAAACTTACACGTAGCGTTTCATAAATTTCTATAAATGCTTAACCGAGGCTTCTTCTTTAATATTTTCTTAACGCTATATCCGAGTTCAATAATAGTTCCATTTGATCGATATATTGTAATAAAATCTCGGGGGTGGGGGCATAATTTTACTATAATAGGCAGTAAACGACCTAAATAACAATAATAGAATTAGCATTTCGTCGAAATAATTTAAAGTTCAGAAAACACTTACAAATATTCCGACGGAGATTCATAACGCGGATTTTATGTGGAAAGTTTCCTAAATCAAAATCACCTATCGTTTCAGATGTAACTTCTGGCTATTTTCTCTTTTTACTTGACCCATCTTCAACGGACTCAGACAAAGTCACAAAAGTGACCAATTTACCAGTAGCATAGTAACCAAAGAGGTATGAAGAATCTCCGTAGGTCCATCCTTTGAATTTCTTAGTTAATTCTTGTGAAGGATCCTCAGTAGAATCTACCGACTTTTCCCCATGAAAAGGACAAACATTTTTCACCAATGTAACCATGTCTGGGCAATTGCGACCTGTAAATTCTTTGTTAAGTATATTCCTATCAATCAATTGGTAATTGTTAACTTTACCTGTTGAGGTTCTTTTGTTAATATTGCGATCAAATCTCATTGATTCCAAAACACTTTCCAAACATTTCTAGCGAGTTTTTAATAATAACATCCCAAAAAGCATGATAAGAGTCTTCATTTGTTCCATACGAAGGAGGATAAATTATCTGTGATAATAATCTTAAATAGAGTTCTGTACATTCCTCTGTTGTACTTTGCATACTTCGTTTATTTTCAGATAAGCCTTCCAGACCACCAGTATTGATTTTAGAAAAATGGGCAGGAGTAAGCGGTATTTGCATATTAGGATTTTCGTTAAGGAAACCACTAAGATCACTCCTCGCAGGAAGCTGACCAGGACTTTGAGTTAATTTTGTTAGTATCTCGGCAGTTATATCTAAAAATAATGAAATATCGTAGAAATGTTAAAATAAGAACAGAGGTAAGAAAAAAACGACGATATTAGAAACTTACCTTCTGGAATTACGAGAAAATAATATAGATAAGTTGCGTTCGGTGATACAAAATTAGTATTCGATATTATTAATAAGTTCACTACGTTGACTAAATTTATTAATGACTCACCAGTGACAACGGGTGGTTCTACGATAACGTGAATGTGTTTTTTGGGCGTTGTTTGACGATAAGCAGGAAAGAAAGAAAAGCACAAGATTGAGGATTCGATATTATTAGCAAATATGACACAGCGTGGGGTGAAACAACGGCTATCAAAATTTAAGCCACATTATGATTGAATCTCTGTGTTAGAACATACCAGGCGTCAAGAAAGTCGTAAGATAATCAAGTTTCTCGCCATCATCCGCGCAGGTATGAAGGATAGACTCTGCTTCAAATTTTTGAGGAACATTATTAGTGAAAAAGGAGCGTAGAGACACCCTTTGCTCTCGAGTGAAATCGAGACGAGCAATTTCTTGATAAACAATTCTATTTTTAAAAGATTAATTTATATACAAAAGATCTTTAAACTAATAAAAAATATTTATTTAGTAAATTATTCAGTTTTGCTTATAGTAAATATACTATTTAAAAATTATTAATTGCAATAATTTTTAATTTAAGCAAAATAATATAATACTATATACTAATTTCAAATCAAACTTAAATCAGACTCAAATTTATATATAATAATTTAGTTTGAATTTAATTTAATTTATGAAAATACTAGTTAAAACTTTTAATTAATTAATTAATCTAAAAAAATATATATTATATATCTAAAATTTAAGTTATTAAATATTTTTTCTAAATATAATTTAAATATTAATATAGAAAAATTTCTCTAAATACATTTTTTGTAGCACATTCTTTTTAAATATATTTTATAATTTGGTTTCAAGCTAAAATTATAATACTAAATATAAATTTTTTATATTTTATATATATAATAAAATAAATTTTCCAATTTTATTATATTTGAAATCTCTTTATAAATATAAATATATAATATATATTTAATAAAAATTCAAAAAATATTATTAATCAAAAAATTATATTATCATTATTATTATTATTATTATTATATTGTAAGAAATTTATTAAAACTAATACAAAATATATTTTAATATTTATAATAATAAAATTAATATAGAAATTAATAGAATATTTGATTTATAGTTTAAAATTTTATTTATATATAGTCAACATAAAAAGTAATAGCAGATATGTTTTTCATCTATAACTTAATAAGCAATTGCTAAAAATTTACGAAAATTTGGCATTATATTCTTTAGGATGATGAAAACAAAATTTTCTAAGGTCACAAAGCATGTTATTATAGTAATATTTTGTGAAATTACGTGCTAAAGATGGTGAACTGGGGGCTATCCTGGTTAAAGTGCTATAAAAAATTATTTAAAAATATTTTTTATAAGCAAGTATGAAAATAATTTTATAGAAATATATTTAAAAATATAAAAAATAGATTTGTAATTTAAAAAAAATTTTATTTAATATTCATTAAATAAATAATAGTTAAATAAAGGCTTAATTTAAATAAATTTCATAATAAAATATAGTAAATATAATAAAAATATTATTTTTATTATATTTTATTATGAAATTTATCAAAATTAAATCTTTTTTAACTGGTATTTATTCAATAAATATCAACCAAAATTTTTTTTTAAATTACAAATCTATTTTTTTATATTTTTAAATATATTTTTATAAAATTATTTTCATACTTGCTTATAAAAAATATTTTTAAATAATTTTTATAGCTCTTTAACTAGAAAAGCTCCCAGATCTACCATTTTTGACACATGATTTCACAAAATATTACTATATTAACATGCTTTGTAATCTTAGAAAATTTTGTTTCTGTTATTCTAAAGAATATAAACTCAAATATTTATGATATTTGAGTAATTTCTTGTTAAGATATTGATAAATTTTGGCAAAAAACATGATTACTATTACTTTCTGTATTAACTATAATATATAATTATATACTTTTATTAAAGATATATAATTATATACTTTTATTAAAGATATATAATTATATCAAAAAAAATATTTTTATAATACTAAATTCAAATATTTTAAAAAAATAGTAATGTTACAATTATATTATAAAAATTATTAATTTCATAATTTGTAATATTTTATAAATTCATAAAAATCATGTGAAGAACTTAGAATATTTACAATTATATTTTATATTATTAATTATTATATTTATACTTTTCTATCTTGTATTTTTATATTTTTATATTTTTATACTTTTATATTTTTATACTTTTATACTTTTTTATTTATTTATTCCAAGTAAATGTATCTTAGCTAATCAAAATCTTTAAACTTATACTTATTTATTTATTTTTTCTTTATTTTTTTACTTTTCATATTTAGTAAATTGAAACTCTATTTTTTAGTTAGTATATTTACCTTTTATATTATTTTTTATTTTCAATATTATATCTATATTTGTGAAAAATATATAAATACAAATTGTAGTTGAGTCTTGACTCAACATGTCAGAACTTGAGAATAGATAATATAATAAAACAAATACCTTTTAATACTTTAATAATTCATCTTTCTCTCTCAATTATACACTTCAAAACTTGTGAACAAGTAGTTTTAAATTATATTAAGCTATCAAAATATTGTTATTAAATTGATATTTTGTTATGGATTAGTTTTTTAATATTTGAATTATTTGAAATTTCTCAACTAAAATTATTATAATCTCTTTCTTGTAAAAAGAACAAAGTGAAAGTGTCTTTATTATTGTTAATTTTGGAACATATTTATATTAGCACAAATTAATATTTTATTTAATATTTTAATTGATGTATTGATTAGAATATCTTGTTTAGTAAGTATTTAATTAGAATACTATTTAAAAATCAAATATTATTATCTTGTCTCTTTTTCATATTTTGTTTCCCTTTTGAATTATAATAATTTCAGTAAAAACTTAAATATATTTTTCTTATTATTCTTATATTTGTAATTGTCTCTCCCAATCCCATTCTCAAATATATTTATGTATACATGTTTGTAATCATAAATACACTAACTTTATTATTAAATATAATAATAGATATCAATAATAATATTTCAAATGACGTTATTACTCAACTTACAGATATTACTAATATTTCTATTGGACATAAAATTCTTCATCAATCAGCTCATCAAAGTCTCGAGGCTTATGCTGAAAAAATGGTCAATCAAATGTTTAAAGGCAAAAAAAGGTTATCGGTATATGAGATTGGTGATCTAGTAAGAGTAACCATCCCCAAAATTGATAGATTTAGCATTGATTAAGCAACTCTTCCATGTAAAATATTAGATAAGACCAAAAATAATAAATTTTAGTTGGGATCAAAATTTGGCATTATTGATGTTTTTTATTGTGCTGGTGAACTTGAATCTTTGGGCACTACTAACTTTCATGAACTTGATATTATACCATCTAGTAAAATATCAATCAGAGAAGCAGCACAGCTCCAAAGTGTAGCAGTAGATGTCATGGTGGACATTCATGTCAGAATAAAAATAAATAGTTTATTCAATTATTATGCAATTTTTAAGCATAGAAAATGAAACGTGTTTTTAATAAAGTGTGAAATTTTCGATTTAAAGGTTAATTCATAAATGCGTCAGTAGCGGTAGTGATTCTGGCTGATAATCAAAAAATCGGCCAAAATCGATTTTTCGGTCTGTTGATTTTGAAAATTCGGCTCAGCTGATTTTCAGTGCGACATACTAAAAAAGGAAGCTAATTTATGGAAAGAACGCGCGGTTATTAAATTTATAATTTTCGGTCGAAAAATTGACTGGCCGATTTTTAGTGCTGCTTGCGTAATTATTATCTGTGCTCGGTTCGCAAATCATGTGTTCGGGCAACTATTAATGGTCAATTTTATCGTTTGGGTTATGCAAAATTGCTTCTCCGACATTTTTTATTAGAACACCTAGTTAGATTTCGACATCTGTTTCCCGTATTTTTCACATTTTTCATTTTTCGTGTCAGATTTGTTTGCCGGGGCTGATCAAAAATTTGCGCATCCTTATTGGAACCGAGCACAGATTATAATTACGCGTGCTGCTTTAGATATTACTAAATTAGAATTTTACACAAGAAATCGACTAATCGACTTTGGCTGATAATTTTTTGATATCATCCAAGAACACTATGCGTCAGATTGCAACTGACGCGCCTCAGATAATTTAAGGCACGTCATCTAACGATTGATGTCTGAGGCGCGTCAGCTGTCACGAGCATCGATCTGAGGCACAACATATATATATTCTAATTATCAATGCGCCAGTAAAAATCGAACGTTCTTCACCGACAACTTGGTTCTGCAAACAAATTTGCGATTTAATTGTCAAAATCCGAAACGTTTCGCCTTATATGTTTGAAACACTAATTTAAAAATCAAATTGGGCAAACTAGTTTCGCCCAAAGTACTACTCGCCACTCACTACTCTCTCATCAACATTGATTCAGTCACTAAGAATTAAACAGTTATCACCAACAAACCTGACGCAGAACTGATTCTATAATTGCTATCACTATCAATGGTAAGTCGACTTCAAATAAAACATCAAAAAAAAATAATAATATGCGTTCTAATTTATTTTCAGCATTTACTAAAATGTCGAGTGGAAGGTTTTTTTGAAATACCAAAATTTCATGTTTTTTATCTTCAAATTAATTTCCCAATTCTATCGCAAATTTATATTTTAAAATACAGGTAGACAAAAGTCACCAAACACTTTTTCTGACGCTTAATATTAATTGAAAATCAATAATTGTGGGTTCTTCATTATTTGGATGCATTCTGTGCATATTTTCAATTAATTTGATGTATTTTCAGGTAGGGTATTGCGCCGTTCTTCCTGCAACGTAGCAAACAAGTTTTGGGCTTTTTTTAGACTTTGAGAAAATTTTTCATGCATCTTTAAAGTTTATCCAATAATCTTTAATGAGATTGAGGTCAGAGAACTGTGCTGAGCAATCAAGGAAAGCTTTATCATGTGAAATCCATACAGTATGGACATGTGGACTGATTCAGACATACAAAACAATATCAATGATTTTTTCCTGGATAAATGTACTTGTAATACATGTACATTTAGCCAATGTTTGTTGTAAGCTTGAAGTAGAAAATTTTTAGACCAATGATGAGTTTTTTATAACACCATAATCTGTACCCACACTGAAATGTTTTCGCTTCTTCAATAAATTATTTTAGATTTACACGTTTGCTTTACAATATAAATTTTAATATATCGTTATGCACAAATGAGATTTAAGTGCTAATTCCTTTCTATAACCGATTAGGACGTAAAGGTAACCGTAAAGGTGAATAAATAATGCATATCTTCTGCTCAATACGTATTATAAAGAGTATATCTTCTGTGTATTGGTATTAAGGAAAAGAATTAAAAAAAATCAATTCTCATAGAGAAGGTATGCATGAGGTGGCGAGAATAAAAACCAGAGTGTCTTCATAGAGTCAGATTCTTATATAAACATCGCAAAAATTTTTGCTTTAGCATTATGCCTTAACTTTGAAACCTTTATCGAAAAAATAATTACTGGATATTGTCTCAAGGCTTAAATCTGACAAAATGCTCTACAAAAATTTCATCACACTTTTTCAGTTATTTTTTATCTTGATGATATTAATATGCAATACTTTTGGTGTTTCTTCATTGCCAATTAAACGAAAGTAAGACGAAATTTAATTATAAAATTTTAGTTTATGCAACTTAGAATAATTTATACATGTATGTTACAAATATCACATTTATAGCTACATGTACGAGTGTCCGGAGTGCACTTATATAGGGAGTCCAACAGGTATGATTAACGGGGATGGGTACGGAATTCAGAGAATTGCAAACATTGCGAGCTACAGTGGTAGTCAGTAATAATTGATGTTTATAAAAACTGCTAGTGATATCAATTTAATATTTTAATCCTGTTTATACAATAAATTTCCAACTAAGCTATTGCTACACGTATTTTATGGCAATAATATCGATATTTATACAGCAGTGATATTGTAATTGTACTAACAAATTTATTCGATTCTTATTTTTATAGTTACTACTTTATGGGAATTATTCATACTAATCGGGAAGTTTTCAATTTATAATTAAGAATTTAGCATATTAATTATTGTTAATATTTTGTTAAGGGAAATTCTTTGCTTATGGTGCATAACATCTAAAGTCATAAAACGTTTGTATTTTATAAAATGTAAATTCAAAATTTAATCCGTGAACATTATCAAAAAAGGGCTTATTCTATCATATACACGGATTAAATATTGAATTAACTTCTTAGTTGAGAAGTTTATACATTTTATAAAATACAAACGTTTGATGACTTTAGATTTAAGCACCACACCATTCACAAATCAGCCATTAATTTTATCGTATGTGAAATCATTCAGTAAACATTAATGGCTGATTTTATGAACAGTAACTTTACAGAGTGATATCTCTGCAATCACTGAATGAAATCTGATAATAAAATACCATTTTATTTAATCAATTTTGGTGAATATAATGATATATTTTTATTTGATTTCATCTAGTGATTGTAAAAATATTGCTTTGCAACTGATTCAAAATTGCTATTGGTACTTGCAAAAGATTTTGCTCAAAAATTTGTTTTCGCATTTTTAACGATCAGCTTAGCAACTTGTCATCTCAACAAATCTAGTTCAGATAGCATGCTTGATATTAAATATTTTATATAATCTGCAAATTTATTTAAAATTTTTCTTATTGCTCTACGACTCGAAAAAGAATACTAAGTTGTCTGTATACTTATATGATGTAAGATAGATAGTGCTATCTGCACTTTTCTTAATATTTTTAGCTTTATTGATTTACTTTCAGATATCAAAAATTTTTGTTCCAGAAATTATCCATAGTGTGATTCAATTTTTGAAAGCTTTTCTAATATATTTCATTATTTGTTATATTATCTTACTACATGTAGTATACTATTTTTGTTATTAATTAAAATAATAATGCAATGCTAGTGGAATTATAATTCCACCCTAAAATAGATTTCATCTCACAAATCTTTTTACCGTTTCAGCTCTATACTAATATTTATATAACGTGAGAATTGTATATATTTATAACAATAACTATATGAACTGCAATAATAATGATAACAGTAAATCATACCATGATCTGAATTTTATAATATGCTTCAAATAGAATTAATTAAGTAATGATAATAATAATAATAATAATAATAATAATAGAAATTGTTAGTAAAGATAAAAATGGAATGGTCGAATAATTATTTTTTTGGCTTAATATAGCAATAAATATAATGAAAAATAATGTGTGGCATGATCTCTCTCACATTGTGATTGCTATTTTCAGAAGCATTGGAATTACTAACTGTTATTTCGATATTATAAGATTGAAGATATGATAAAATTTGCAAAAAATAAAAAGGTATTTGCTTTTTATAGTTCCTGTTATAAATATATAATTGACAAAGATACATATATGTACATCTCCAATCAAATTTTGATATGGATATGTACATTAATGTACGTCCAAAAAATTTTCCTGTACTAAAGATTAACGTTAAAGGTTGATTTTAAGGTCGAAGTTAGGGTTAGAGTTGAGATCAAGATTATATGTAAAATTGTCTTCCTAACATTTTTAATTAATACGCCAGGATAGATATAAGCATCTGTTCTCTTTATCATTTCATTTTATCTTATTGTGTCAGATTTGTTTTGCCGGTTTATCAAAAATTTACGCATTCTCATCACAAAAATTCGCCTAACCAAAATAAATTGGTATGTACTAGATGCACCCTGATAATTTTGTGTAATGTTCTGAAATTTTCGAGCATAAAGAACATCATAAACTTTACATCCCTAACGATAACACACATCTCAATATCCAATAATCTAATCCTTGATATCCAGTGACCTGATTTGAACAAAAATATTATTATTTGATTCGATTCATCTAGTCGAAACGAATCGAACAGTATGTAATATTTTTGTTCAGATCAGATCACTGGATGTCAAAATATTGTATCCTATAGTAGTAGATTCATTTTTTGATATTAATCAACCAATTTAGAACGTGATATCTTGATTTCCAGTTATCCTATTCGTACAAAAAGTAATGCCATTCGATTCGCCTTGATTAGATGAATCAAATGATATTATTTTGTTCGAATAGGGTTACTGGAGATCGAGATATTACATTCTAAATTGACTGATTCATTATTTGATGATTGATGAATATGAATCGGTCAATTTAGTATGTAATATTTCAACATCAAGTGACCCAATTTGAGCGCAAATAGATATTTGGAGAGTTATGGAAGAGGATTACCAGTATAAGTTGAATTGAAAAGATAGAACAGTGCCAACAAATTTCAATGATTTTGATATTAGATGAAGTTCAATTGATATATAAACAAGATTGTGACAAAATTAAAGATATGAGTGCAAATGTATTTTGGAAAACTATCAAGGGATGTTTTCAAAAAATGCCAAGCATCTATATCATGATATTTGGCCTATAGATATTATGGTGCCAATCCTGCAGGACTTTCAACTACTGTTGAGATATCATCATTGAAATCCAAAGGTTTTACAGATATCAAATTTATCCACAAGGAATTAAAAGAATATGTCGAAAAGTTCAAGTTCAACAGAAATACTTTCGATTAGAACTCACAACAGCTCAAAATTAGTGAATATATTCAAATAATGACAGAAGACATGTGAATTTGGCTTGTCACATATTACGGTATACAAAAGATGCAATAGAGAAGCGAATTCGTATTAATCACTTGACTTGGAAAGGTATACTTGTGTACCTGTATTCACTCTTTATAAGAACGTGCTCAGGCCATAAAAATTAGTTCATATAGAGAGGTTATTATTAAGTACTCAAATTGTGTTCTTATAGAGAGCTTGTTCTTATATAGAGTGACGATTGCATTTAGTCAAATTTGAAGTCCTTGTGGTTGATGTTGGAAATCTATATTTTTCATTTATTTTGAAAATTTTCACAGCAATATATAATGGACAAAGTGAAACAATTTTAAGAGAGACGCTTGGATTGGAAGCCTTTCGGAACACAAGTGTTATGATGAATTATTTTCTATCATGTGATGAACACATAGATTTTTATGTGGATAAGTTAGACTTGGTAACAGAGTTCTTGAGAGATGGTAAGAATATAGTTGAGCATAGTAAGAGGTTGTACCTGCAGGAGGACATAGAGATTGTTAGATATGCAAAGAGTATAGCTATTATTAATAGTTGCAGTGAATCAAAAAGGTTCAAAACTGCAGAAAAATTTCATATACGTATCTTGTTCCGAAAATTATAGAATATTTGGGCAATGAACCTTTGGCCGTTAAGATTCGAGATTAGGTTAATGTAATGTGCACATTCTTCATATACCTTCTTTTCTTTGTTACAAATGTCCGATTAAAATGTTTATACACGTGCATATTTTTTATTGATAAAACATTTTAAACGCATGTTTATTATTTTATAATTGAGAATCCATACTATAACTATACCCTCGGGGTAAATCCTACTGTATGATTTCGAACAAATGGCATAAGAATTTCGAACCTATTGTGAATTTTCCATAGCAAAGATTAGCCAAACTTCAGGGTAGGTAAAAAATAACTATAATGAAAACTTTCGCATTGTGTATTACTATCATATTTCATTTTCACAGCAGTCCACTCGCATTATTTCCATTACGATTTCTGTCAGATTTCCCATAATGCATTATTGGTCCAAGATATTCAACATTTGTAAATTTCTCAAAAGAGTTCCATTTGAAATGGTTTCTGATTTGCATTCTTTTATTAGACTGTCGATATCATTATTTTCGCTAGACCATTCAGTTTCATAAAGTTGATAGTGAAAATCGAAACATTCATTGCAACGATCATTTTTTTGACAACGAGTGCATTTACCACAATCATGAATTAATATCTCTTAATTTCATCTAAACATGTTTTGAATGATAAAAGGAAAAATTAGTAACGAATTAAAGAGATTGATAATAAAGAAATTCAAATAGTGATTTTACCTTCATAAAACATACAAACTGACGTTTGTTGATTCGGCATTGATATCTATACAAAATTCAGTAGTCATACATGTTAGCAAACATATTGATTTGCTGACACTATATTTTCTGAAAAAATGAAAATGCAAACTTACACTTGTAAACCCTAAAAATCCGATATATTTTCAATTAGCATAAACTGTCAATACGATTATATTTTAAAAAATACTTGATTTTGTGGTAAAGAGTCGATTAGTGTGAACTGCATTTAATAAGTAGATTTCTTGTTTTTTGTTCACATTCGTAAGAAATTTTTTGCAATTTCATCTTCTCATCAAGTTCATATAATTGCTTACTTTCTAGTTTAAGACACTCAATAATTTCTTTACATGTTTTAGGATATTCTAAAGAGCTGTAGTATTGAAAATGCTTCCCAATTAAAATTCCCACCAGTAGGTCTATTTTCTGGAATAAGATCTCAACATTTTTCAGTAATAAATTTGAGCCATCTGGGAACATTGTTCGGTACCTTAGGTCGACTTCGCTCAGCGAATGGTCGCTCACCTATAGCAACCTCGTACACAATCATCCAAAAACTATAAACATCTGCAGATTTAGTTTATTGTTTTCCATTAGTACCTCTGGACTCATATAAGAAAGTACTCCGTAAATATTTTTTCTGTATCTACGCCGGTAAGTCTAAACTCAACAATTTGAGCATAATTACGCAATAATACGTAATATATTTCCAGTGTGAAAGTCACGATACACAAATTCATCATTGTTAATTTTAACCAACACTACAATGATATTAATAAATTTTTAATCCAAGTCAATGTTTCGTATTTTGAATTCATATCGATATATATCGAATATTCATCTTTAGTTATTCCATAATAATTAAGAAAACTGCACTTTAGAGCAGTCTGAATCTAATTTTGAAAAAACTAACATATTGAAAAACAAAAAAACAATATGCTTACACTTTAAAAGGTGTTCATTTTACCTCGGTTATAAACTCGGATGTAATTTGTATAATAATTTCAACACAACTTGAAATACTCTTCTTCATGATCCCACTTGTTCAATAACTGTCTTATAAATTGATCCAAACCCTCCTTTTGCAAGATATTTAACATTGGTTTAAATATTTTATATTCTGTAATATTATTGCCTTCATTTATTAGCTTTATAGATTCGTCTGTGGCAACCCTGTAAAAAAATAATCAGGCAGAAAGCCGGTTTTTTTAGTTCCGGAAAACCACAGGTTTAGTTATAAACTTTCCGGATTAAATCGAATTAAAATCTGATTAAAAACGGGGAAAATAAAAAAATTTATCTGGTAAATTTGGGGCATGATATCTCAGATTCACTGATCCAATCCGAAAAAAATACACCATTCGATTCGCCAAGACTTGGCGCATCGATAATGATCTTATTTGACTCGTGAATCATGAGATATCATGCCCATTTTTAAAATGAATCAATATTTCATGACTCACATAACAAAATTGGATGAAAATAAATCCACATATTTAATGAAATAGTGGCTGGTGGATTATGAGATAACATGCTTCAAATTAAGTGTTCTAAATTAAAATGTGTTTTTTTTTCAAAAATTAGCAATTTGAATCATGATATCTTATGAATTACCAGGCTATTTTTGTAAAAATCACTACCATGGAATTCACTAATAATAGATGAATTTAATGGTAGTGTGTTTGGAATTAATGCTTTCATTTTGAGCAAAAAAGTGATATAGTAACTTTGGGACGCGATATCTCGTATGCCACAGGTTCTGTTGCGTGCTACTATTTTAATGGGTCAAAGAGGGGTTTTTACGCAACTGGGATGAGAGCTAGACTGAATTATTTA
>CAJVPL010000757.1:0-20487 GCA_910591945.1 Ambispora gerdemannii | reverse complement strand
TGATTATATTCATAGAATAAATGTAAATTTCACTCATCAAAACTAAACAATAAAAATATAACAGTTTAATCTTAATTTTGCCAAAACCGTTCCAACTGATATCAAATTCGAACAATCAGCTTTTAGTACACACTGTTGAACAATTTGCTTTCTTTTTTCATACACATGGTAATATAGATCGGAAGGTGTAAGCAAAGCTGGAGCTTGCCAAGAACGTTATTGACAGAGAGCTTCATATTATACTCAATCATGTCATAATATATGGTGCTCTGACAAGGGGACCGTTCAAAAAACAATTACGAAGTATCTTCGCTAACCTATACGAGTATTCGGTACCGATATTTCTATTCTTGTGATAAATCTTGATCGTGTTTTTTTCTTTTGTTCTGGATTTATCTTCGAACGTTTTTTCCCATATCAGAAGTTCCTTATACGTTTTACTATAATATACTGCAAAAAAATTTGCTGAACTAAACTGATTAGTAATTAGAACAAACAATAATTACAAGAAATGACGCTACTTACATGAGAAGAGTATCATCAACTTGAGTGTTGAAAGAATTATAGATTTTAAAAAATCTTGGCCAATTATAAATTCCTTCTTGACAAAAAGAAGCCCTGAAATATGACAAAACGAACCTCTCCTTAAGCAAATTTAAAAAGCAGACGAACACATTCGGCTAATGAATAAGGATATCATTCTCTGATAAGAAAGACTATGAAATATAGTCCCAAAAGAAGGTTAACGCGGATTATTCCAAGCTGTTCAAGATTCGAGTAGTACCATCTGGCTGTGAGACAAAATACTTTCTTTGTCGTGGGGAATCTCACTCCCGCATCGAGCTTCAACAACTTAGACTCGAATTGACTGTTAAACTATAATTTGCCATTTTTAGAAGTCACGTGATTTTATACATAGTATCAAAAAATCAGCTTTTTAAAATAAATTATAGAATTTATGTTTTGGGATCAAAAATGGGACAAATCACGTGATTTCAGTTTTTAAGTGTCAAGCACTGTATTAATATAATAATATTTTGCAAAATTATATATTAAAGATGGCAAACTGAAAAATTATCCTAGTTAAAGAGTTATAAAAAATTATTTATAAATATTTTTTATAAGCAAAATATGAAAATAATTTTATAAAAAGATATAAAAAATATATTTATAATTTAAAAAAATTTTAGTTAATATTTATTGAATAAATATCAATAAAAAAAAGCTTAATTTTGATAAATTCCATAATAAAATATAGTAAAATATAGTAAAATTTATCAAAATTAAGTCTTTTTTTAACTAATATATATTTAATAAATATTAATTAAAAATTTTTTTAAATCACAGATATATTTTCTATATTTTTAAATATATTTCTATAAAATCTTTTTTATACTTGCTTTTTAAATAATTTTTATTGCTTTTAACCAGAATAACTCTCAGTTTATCATCTTTAACACAAAATATTACTATATTAATATACTTTGTAATCTTAGAAAATTTTGTTTTTATTATTCTAAAGAATATAATACAAAATTTTCGTGAATTTTTAGCAATTTCTATTAAGTTATAGGTGAAAAATATATTTGTTATTACTTTTCATATTAATTATATAAAAATTATAAAAAATTTTTAATTATAATAATATTATGATTCTAGTTTAAAATCAAATTAAAAAGTATATTTAAAGAAAGAATGCACTTAAAGATAGTTATCTATAATTTATTATTATTCATATATTAAATTCTATTAATAAATAACTTAAAAAAGCAACTTAAAATAATTCTTTAAAATTATATTTATAAGTTCTATTTCTATTTTTTAGATTAATATTAGCATTTTTACAATTAATATAAAAATATAAATATTTAGAATATAAAAATATAAATACAGTAACAATAAAAAATAATGCAACAGTATCAAAATTTATTAATAAAACATAGTAAAATACAAGTTTTTCTTTTTATATAAAGTTTTTAATTTTATTAATAAATATTTTTTTATTTTTACATTAAAATGAAGATAATATTACATATTTTAACACCTATTTTTTTCAGATTTTTTAGATTTAATCTGATCAAGTTCTAATTGCATATAAAGTCAATAATTTTTTTATAATTAAAATTATTGACTTTATATGCAATTAAAAAAAATCTGCAAAAAAATAGAAAATATTTATTAATAAAATTAAAAACTTTATATAAAAAGAAAAACTTGTATTTTATTAATAAATTTGGACACTGTTGCATTATTTTTGATTGTCACTGTATAAAATATTAATATTTAATTAACTCATAAATTTTATTTTATTTTTTCAATAAATTAATATCATAGAAAATATTTTTATTAATACCGATTAATAAAGATAATAAGTTTTGAATATGAAATAATTTATTTGCTAAAAAGTATATACTAACAATAATTAAGTATATATTATAATTTCATGCTTAACTGATATAGTTATATTATAGAAAAATGATTTTATATCGATTTTTTATTCTCTTATTAGTTTTATACATAAAAAAGTTATTAAAAAATATTGGTTTAATTTTAACTTGCGCCAAAAATTTAATTTATATATTAGAAAGACACGTTTTTGTAGACAATATATAAACATGCATTTGAAAGCGATAGTCGCACCCGTCATTAAGCTTTATGAAAAGAATTTAATTAAAAGTTTGGATGTCGGTAAATTACAACCTGAAAAAAATCAAAGAATTAATTGCTTATTGTTAGAGAAATAACTATAATTAATTGGCTAAACAGAGTATGAAAGAGTACTGTTGACACTTTTAGTAAAGAAAATTAATGTTAAGATAGGAACAGTATCATAACATCAATAGATAAATTCAATAAACTTCTTTACTAAGCAGTAAATACAAAATTTAATCTGTGAACACGATTAAAACGGCCTATTCTATAAAATACAATCTATTGATGTTATCAAGTAACTATAAATAATTAATGGCTTAAATGGCGACTATGGAGATATAACCAAAATGGGTCATTCGTTATAGAGGTTTGACTGCATTTCTAGAAAAAGTGAAACTAAAAGTCAATTCTTAGCAAACTCCTCCCAAAGTTTTTCATAATTGGTCCTACGTCACCTTCTAAGAAGAAAACTTGCTAGAGCACTAAAACTTTCCATTGTAAGCCTTTATTGAAGAGTTACATATAGATATACAAATTAACTCGTTCCTTAGGAAGAAAATTTTGAATAGTGCATACAATAATTATTTCTTTTCTCAATTTCATGTACTTCACCCAGCATAACAATTCTCGATTCATATCCTCCCCACGAGAGTATTCCATTTCCGCAACAGAAAGGAATTGAATCCATGAAGCGAGTTACAATTTGTCATACATAAAATGGCATAAAGTGAATCGAGCGGCCAAAACATTTATGTTCTCTCAATTAATGATCTAAGAAATGGTAATGCTGTCATGTGATAACAAACAATTTGATTCCTTAGTATGTCATTATAAAAATTATGATTGGCATTAAGGTGTTAATTTGGGATAATCTGAAATTTGCATTACTAATTTAACTAAAACTTCGTACAACAAATTTCCGGAATTTACAGGAAACACAAGGTTAAACCGACATATGTATATAGTGGAAAATCAGGGTGTGTTTTTTAGCGCATTTATTCTTTTATTTTATATACATACACGAGAGTATATTACAAGTATTTAAAGTTTATAGTGTGTAACTTTATGGCATAGAGTTTCATCATCTGTCAAACTCTTCTTTTTTTTGCTATTCTATTTATGAACGTTGCCTCTTACCACAGATTTTTATATGTATTTTAACTTTTTTATGGTTATTTGCGCCTTTAAGTTACCTTTTAAGTTTCATTTCGCGTTTTGAATTGCGAGTATTTTGTTTTTGCGATATATATTTCTCATTCGTAAAACATCAGTGTCGTTTTCTATTGTGCCCATTATAGAATAAATAACGCACCGGGGGGATGCCCAGAAAAATTGGTTATCTATCTATCGAGTATATGGATGGATTAAAAAGTTCAAACCAATATGATGATTTGGATTTCCTCTATGAAATGTGTCACGAAAAACGCCTAAACTTTTTTGTTTGATGTTTTATCTGTCTGTTTGTTTGTTACGCTGGCTGATATTCGAAAGTTTGTGGCGTTTAAAAAAAATATATTTAGAATTTGGTTACGCCATAATGGTAAAATATTGATTTGGCTCTTCGATAATAATAACGTGAATTTAATGTGATAAAAATCGATATATATTTTTATCGTGTTATTGTTTTTGAGACTTTCTTTGGGTTTAGTTTTCACTGAAGTTTCTTATTATGCTAAGCAGTCTTGCAAATATTTAAAAACACACTGATTTATATAAAATTCCCTATTTTGAAGTTTTTGAAGTGGGGGGTCCTGAGAAAATTTAAAATTTGTTGCTCACGTAGAAATGTTTGTCTTAATGAAGCAGGTTCAATAAAACAAGTATGATTGATATGATATGAATGTCGATTTCTAATCTCCGTAAAGTTTCTTTGTTAGAATTCGCCAGACTTCGATTTGACCAACCCAGTGATTAATTACATAATTTTATTATTAAAACACTAATTCATTGAAATTATATATCTCACTTCTCTTAAAATGCTGGGACTAGGTAAGAAACTAATCTTTGTTCTACGTATATTCTCATGGGTAACTAGATCTAATACACAAAATGAAAACGAGGTATCAAAATCCGTCAAAAGAAAGCATTATTATTATAGAACACGTATCACGTGAAGAGATTTTTATCGGGAAATCACATGAAAAAAGCCTGGACAAGCAATATATGTAACTTTAACATGATATTAGAGCATGATGAATACATTGCATTACATAAGTTTTTTGTGTTTATTTTATTTTCTTTTCCTTTTTCCAAACACCAATTTTTTTCCTATTCGCGGGTCGATTACACACACGAGACCACATATTATCCCACGGTATCTATATTACTTTTCCGCATCCGAGGAATAGACTTTACGCACCCATGCATTCATACATGCCTACAGATGCTCAAACATATCGTACATGCAATTCTCCTTAACTTTCTTCTTTTCGTTCCCCTCGTTTTCACGGGCACTCTTCACTTCTTTTTTGGTTGTTTTCCACTGGTCAATCAGAAATCTCATCCATCATTCAAAGTGGCCGTGACGTAATACTTTAAAGCAAATAACTGCAACTTAAATTACCGGTTACGGTGGTTACGCAAGACCGAAAAACAAACTATGTTTCTGCTTGCACGAAAAAAAAACCCACCAACCACCATCTTTATCCCTGCCCATTCATTCATACATTCATTCCGGTTTTACTTCCTTTTTTTGGAAGCATTTCTAATACATGAATATTTACGAAAAAACATAGCAGAATTGTCTGGCGAGAATAAAATATTGTTCTCTCTCCTGAAAAAGGAAAAAATAATTAAATTAAGATTCGTAATTACAAATTAATGGTTGAATGAATACTTGTAGACATAATATATGCGGGAAAAAGTTCGCCATTTATTTATTGCAGGTATTATTATTTATTATTGCTTAGATAAGATTATAAAGAAAGAAGTTGAATAGGCCTAATGGGGCAATAATACCCGTTCTTTCCTCCGTCTTCTCTTTCCTTTTCAAATATATTTAAACTTTTGCATCCGAGAAAGTGACACAAGAAAAAAACAAACTCTAAATTTAAAACATGGTGGTGGAACCGAGATGATTGGTGGGTACACGAACACAAAACCTTAAAGGTAATTCAAAATCTAAAAATAAAATATCATTTGTAGTTGTTGTCATCTTTTTTTTCAAGGGTTTATTTATTATTTATAGGATGATAAAAAGAAATGAGGTCACCTGACGCGATTATTTGAATTTTCACGAAGAAAAAAGAAGGTTGAGCACATGTATGCGAGTACATGAAAATTATGTAAGAGAATAAAGAGAGAGAAGAATCAAACCGACGTGGATCCATCCAAACAAAAAATAACAGTACCAATATATTTTTAATAACATTATGCTTAATTTACTTTAATCGTGCGTGTGTTAATTACTTTAATTAATTAGTTAATTAAATGTCAATAAATCAAATCTACATCTACAACAAAACAAAGAAAAATCAAACTAAGATGATGATGATGACGATAACTACAAAAAGCGATTAATATATATTGTTTATTTGTCAATTTAATTATGCATAAATAAATAAAAAAGAATAGATATCCGAGAAAATGCAATTCGTCCAGTTGATAAATAATATACAGTAATATGATAAATAAATAAATAAAAATAGAAATAGAAAATAGGTGTTACTTACTTCAACATCTAAACCAACAATCGAGTAGTCTCAAAATAAAAATCAAGCTCTAAAAACAAAGGATCAAATACCCTATTTTTAAGAATATGATTCAAACACAAACATAAATATATGTTTTATTTAATTAATTTACAACCCACCCTTACCTTCTCTCACTTGCCCTCCTTTTTTTGCTCCAAACCAAATCTCGCAGCATTCATTACACAACACTTTTGTTGTAAATACATCAATCCGAATGTATATGTATGTACGTGTGTGTGATTGCAATCACTGCCATTACAGCTCTTTGATATTATCATTGTTATTTTCACACACATAACCCATAATCGTCACCCTCATTTTTAAACATTCACATTTACATTCAAACACAAATCTCACACTCTCGCACACAACACTTGCACACACATTTTATTTTATCTTCCCTTTCCTTCTTCTTCCCACTTTTTTTTTCTTTTTCTTTTCTTTTCGATTTTTTTCTTTTTTGCCCGCGAACGCGATTTATTCTCTGTACTCAGCGCTTTTCTCACTTTTCTCCCTCTCTCTCTAAATAAGAATTCACCAAAAATTTGTGGTCATTGATTGATCATAGTGTCTGGTATTATTAGATAGAGATTTACATTTTGGAAAAGACGAAAATAGACTACTAATATTAATAAACAATTATCTTAATAATCATTAATACTTTTACACTTTAATAATATCTAATCATAATAGAATAATACTCTTCTACTTACTACTACTACTACTACTACTAATAATAGATAATAATAATAATATAATAATAATAATAGTAAAACAACAACAGCAACAATATTTCTAAGCTTTCTCGAGACTTTCGTCTTAATTGTTCTTATTCGACGTGCGAAAGAAAAGAAAAAGAAACAAGGAAAAGGAAAAGAAAAGGAAAGAACGGAACAACGAAACAAAAATCATATAAGATACATATCGCACACCGAAAGGGAGATTAGGAAGAAGCTTTCGTTACTTCTTCTCAACAAATAGATAATCAGTCTCTCCAAAAAAAATAATCATCGACAAGACGAGCGACAACTTTCATTATTAGAGTAATATATAGAATAGAATAGAAACTACAGCAAACAGCAACAACAACACTGTACCAACAACTATTAGCAGCATCACATAAAAGTTGTCGCCTCGACTTCTCATTTTTACGTTCACATCACATTTACATACACATTTCACACTCCAAATATATATATAGTACGCACATTCACACTTTTTGTTATATACTACTTTTCAAAATATATATATATATATATATAAATAAAATATAATATATAGTATATATTAATAGACTATCAGGTATGTTGTATTTTTATGCTTAAGGGTAGAGTATCAAAAAAAAATACGCTCAATGATATATGTGTAAAACTGTTATTACAAAGCATCACCTTCAATACTACGCCAATCGATTAGTAATAACCAAAAACATATTTTAGTTTGATGACCTTTTACTAACTTTATTTTTTTTTCTTTATTTTCCCACCATTCTCAACAGAATCATATAGACTTTTAATCATAATAGTAATAATAATAATATTAGCACAATAGTAACATTCAAACACCAATACTCAAAAATGGAAACTTACTTTGGTTACGTAAAAACACCACAAGATGCGATATTACTGTTCGAAGCATGCCGTATGGGGTACCTGGCTCGTATACAGCGCCGTCTATCCGAAAGAGAACGATCAGCCATACGCTCGGGTTCAGTATTCGTTTGGGACGAACGTGAGGCCGGAATGAGAAGATGGACCGATGGAAAAAGTTGGTCGGCCAGCCGAGTAAGTGGAAGTTTTCTCACATATCGTGAGTTAGAGTCGAAACGAAAGACCAATTCGCGGGGAAGTAATAATCCGAATGACTTGTCAAGTGAGGATACGGATTCCAGCGAATCATATAGTAATAGCGGGAAAAAGATTGCCTCAACCACGGAACAATGTCGATATAAACATGGGGGATTGGTGAAACAGTCGTTCAGCATCACAACAAATAATCATCAGAAACTACATCTGATCTGTTATTACACCAAAGCTGATGTCATTGGCGAGAAATTACAGATTCCATTGCAGGATGAGAAACTTAAGATTCCGATCCCAAAAGGAATGTATCCGGAAACTCAAAATGTTGATGGTTCCGTTGGTCCACATGGAGGTCATTATCCGTCACCTAATAGTTCACATCATGGTCATCATGGTCATCATCATCACCCTAATCATCATCACCATCATCATAACTCTAATTTCGGATCAAGTGATAACCGACTCGAGAGATCCTTATCACCGAGTCCATATAGTTGGCAATTACCGCAACCAGCAGCCGCTCATCTGCCTGGCAGTCTACCAAATACACTTCTTCACGGTGGCAATAATTCTTCACATGCTCATCATCAACATCGACATTCCTCAGGTGGACAAGAACCCATGCAAATTGATACTCCACATTCAGCATGTTCTACTCCATCAATTTCATCTTCACCCTCGACAATCGAAGAAGATTTCAACGATTATCATCGTCGACAGAATCCACTATCGGCAATTGGTGCACATCTCGGTTCAAATTCAAATGGATCAAGTATATCATTACCGTCATATCCACCCGCCAATTATATTCAATCAGAATCCAATTCTACAACCGGAGCGACTTTCTCTGGCGGATCACAGCCAATAAATATTCCTGCTCCCGGAAGATACGTATTCCCACCGCCACAACAAGCTCCATTCCCATCCTCATATCCTCCTCATTCTTCGTCACATCATATCCAACAATCAAATAATAATAGCAATGGTCAACAACTACCACCACAAGATATTCCTTGGGAAAAAATCAGGAATAGCGAAGATCAACGACAACTAAACGCAATCTATACAACGCTTAAACTTTAACAACAACAACAACAACAACAACAATAATAATAATAATAATAATAGTAATAATAGTAATAATCATTTAACATATTTAGAATTTATCGAAAGTTTGGTTTCAAATAATTTCTTTTTTAATTGAACATCCTTCTTAAACAGTGGATATTTTTATACATAAAACCTACACGTTATACATCTTTAATTCTTTTCTATTCGGATGGAGGACAATAATATAATTTTGTTTCATTTCATTTACTTGGTCGGTTTATCATCATTCGGCGCGGCGAATTAACCGTGTCTCGGCAATAATCATCATCACAATCACGGGAAATTTGTAAAAAGAACTATAATGAATCAGAAATAAAGAACAAACAAAGAATCAATTGATCGATTGCAAATGGATCTTTTCGATGAATGATAATATCAATAAAAAATAATACCCTTGGGCCGGTTCCCTTATCAAAGAGCCAAGTTTTTAATTGGTGTTTATCATTATTCAACAATATCCCCTGCAATGAAACGGTGCTTTATTATTGACCGACAGCCATCATATACACTTATTATTATCCTTTCATTATCCGCATCATTTCATATTATTCATTATATATCAACATCATCGCATTACTTTTGTTCTGTTTTATTATTACCTTTTTATACATGTACAGATTCTAAAAATCTTAGGTTTTCGTTTTTTTCTATTACATTATTATTACTGCTATTATTATCCCTATTACTACTATAGACTTTATACACATGTATCCACTTTGTTATTATTTTTTTCGATTGTTAATGTTTGGTTCAGGTTAGGGTTAGGTTAAGCGGTGTTTCTTCGTATCTATATTGTATTTTATCTTTTTCCATTAGTATACATGCATCTACACATACCCATTTAATCAATCAATAATTGACGCATTTTTCCTTTTCTTTCCAAAAATAGATAGACACGTGTAATTAACGTACATGCGAAGTGTATTTGTGTTCGCGATGTGACGTGTTTAGCATACACACAGAATGACACTCGCGCACACACCAAATCCATTATATACATACCTCGACCACATTTCTTTAGACTTTATAAATATATACATATATAGATTAGACGTACTATACTGTTACTATTACGATTAATTACAATTTAATTTGATCTTTGACTTGGTGTCATTTATTATTTTGATTGTGATTTTACTATATTGATTGATCTCTTGTTTGGCTAACGACCCTCCCCGTCACTAGACCCATAGATTGTATCCTTGGGTTATAAACGCAGCAAACCAGGTCCATAGAAAACCAGAAAGTATATTCTTTTGTTTACATATTAGAAATCTCTTCGTACCCGTATTTTGGATACGATCGAGACTTGTATTTTAGCAAAAACTAGTACTTACTTTAAAGGACACATTTTTGCGCTCGCCATATTTCAGAGTCTGTTAAAATTTTACTGTCAACGCGCGTTCGCGCTTAAAATTGACATCCATTGGCCAATGAAACGCCAATCCAGTTCATACGACAAATATCTAAGGTTCACTTGAACATTGCATTAAGGAACACAAATTTACCAGCTCTTTTGAAATATATTAATACTGCTCAAAAGGAAGACGTCATTAAGGTATAATGAATGAGGATGATACGGTCTTATTAATGGTATACCCGTCTATCTTACATTGACATGATGAAATAAGATTCAATGATCCTATGCTGTTATTAGTTATGATTTTTGTAGAACAATGGCGAAAATTTCAAAGGCTCATTATTTGAACTGAATATAATAGCCTTTTTTAGATGATATTTCCATAAATTGCAAAGATGGAGAAAAAGTTAATTTAAATTCCTTTGCTTTGTTTTTACTTCTATCTGAAATGATCGTGGAGAACACCAAGATAGTGAGGGACTCGGATCGGAAAAAATTGGAGTGGTGTTGATAGTATAAAAGGTGGATAAACACGATTTTTGACCCATGCACACGAGCACGTAGGTGTTTCAATTAATTTTTCTAATACCGATACTATTTCCATATTACATATTCAAAACGTCACCAACCTACTCACACATTGTTTCCTAAACAGGAATATTACCAATGGTTTTGATTGATCGATTAATAATCGAATAAATGATAAATGATAATCTAATAAATAATAATTAATATAAATAATAAAAACCTCAATCGCAACGATCGTTTGATAATGGAAAGATGACATTTCCATTGAAAAATATATAATAAATTATGTATATACACACGATACAATACAGAACTATATTGCAGAGTACACTTATTATTCTATAAACTTACATCCTCCCTCTTTTCCCATTGAAAGTATGTTTTTTCTTTGCGATACCAACTCATTTGTTAATTAATCAATCAATTATCTTTATTAATGATTTTTAGTTTGGCCTGCGACACACGGTATTGACCAGTCGCTTACAGTCTAATAGTATCAAATAAAATGTATATTATCCCGGAAATTGAGAAAAGTGACCATGCCAGATTAACTATATTAATAAATAAACAGCATATGTTCAAAGAGTAAATACCTTGTGCTCGTACATACACCATACAATAAGGATTCGTTGATGATCCCGAGGTATCAGCAAAGACTTCCGCTTCTTCAACCTACATAAATTTACAAATTAGTCATCGTCGTAGTCGTCGTAACGATAATCAAATATACACTTATCGAATCAGCAAATATATAAAAGTCTATAGAAAGTACCTCTGATACTTCAGTATCATTATATTTGAGCCACCGATCCAGCTCAAAATCGTATATGTATATCCAGTAGTGACCAAATGATGCTTGACCTTTTTTGTTTTTTATTATTGTTCATTTTTATCTATGGGTGTATACAGCAAGCAATTAAAAAAATATAATAAATGCAGTACCACTATGTATGAATACTGCATGTATCCGATATTCGCATTCTCTTAAATCGTCGTATTGATGTTTTAGCCGATCTTGCAGTTCAGCAATTTTTTCTTTCGTTTCTATTCGGTCGATCAATCAAAATGATACAATTAAAAAATGATACATGAATAAGACGAGAAGAATACATACAAGAGGCAATACACACAATGGCTAATGAAAGTACCTTCTTTCTGACTTTTTAGACGCTCGCTATCTTTTTTAATTTCAGCAAAATCTTTTTGATACTCCAAATCATCCGTAGCATCGTTTTCACACTGTGCGAGGATGAATCGGGTGGCTCTTTTTAGTATTTCATCGGGTGATAAACCGATCGTCTAGGATTCAATTAAGGATTACGAATTAACAAATATAATAATATTAATCAATTTGATACGGAGCATAGACACACCTTATCAATACCAAATTCATCAAGCACTTGAGTATACTGATCGATAAGTTGACTCCATTCACGTGCGTTTTTACGTCTTTCGCGCAACGTCTCACGGTACTGCTCCATATACCGATCGAGATGAATCACTTTGTCGAATTTGATGTAAGCATTTGATTTATATACATTTGAAGTAACTCGATCAAATTGTACTCGCTATTTACATGTAAATACAAACAAGAAAATATAGTAGATTAATGCAAAATTTCAGCATTGATAAATGATTCTTTACATACCTGTACTTGAATCTGTAGGATCGGAGGTAACTCGATAACTGTAACTTCGCGTTCAGCTCGTGTTCCGTTAAAGTCCACCTATGAAAAATATATGGAATAAAATAGGTCAGCAATAAATTTTCAAATTATTATTTTTTTCTCTATTTGGCCAACCTGTGATTCATCAAAATAGACATCAAGTCCACTATATAAGTCCCTTCCTTCTGAAACCACGACAATGTAAAACAAGACAAGAAAAGGTAAAGTTAAAGATGTCATTGTCAAAAAATGAATTTAATGAAATCTTATTATTGCAGGATATCAGATGGTTGAATGTCTCTTCTTTGGTAGCTTGGACCATTTCCCCGGAACTCGGATCTTGATATTTTAGCAATTGGTTTGTTTTCCCGTAAAATAGACTTTTGATCGAAATTCGAAAAATTGAAACATCAATATATGATTTTGACGTAACAGATAAAGTAAGGTAATATTAATAATAAGATACCTCACCTTTTTACTACATTTGCCTCGGTAGTATCAATAACAGTATCAAACTTATTGATTGTTGGCTTAAGGGCCGCTTCCAATTGAAACATGACATTGTCCATGCATTCTATATAGATATACAGAAATGGATAAATTTTGTTGATTACAGAAAATACTCAAGCGAACAAATATAAGTGTTTACCAGTCACATCTTGCTGTTTCCCGAATGGTATATTTGAAGATTTGAATTTATCTTGTTGTAGAGTACTTGTGGAACCATTAAGCGAATCAGAACCCAACGGAACCAAATTCTCGTAATTCTCTTTTCCTTTCCCTTTATCATCATCAACTAAAAACGGTTTCTCTTGACTACTATTACCATTATGATTATTGTTGTTTCTATCATGTGACGAAAAAATGTCTTTTTTCTGGGGCGAAGGAATTGCAATGTTTGGGCTTCCCACCTTGCCTTGCATCATCACTGTTTCCTCTTCTTCTATTACAGCTGCATCTAAATTCGCGAATGCATCATTTATTAGACTTGGATCGGTTGTTGGCGGTAAAAAAGGATCGTTAATTGGTGTTTGATCATTGACCATGAACGTGTTATACGCGTTTGTCGGAAGAGGTGGAGTAGTTGAAGTAGTATTTATAGGTGGTGTAGTTGAAGCAGCAATTATCGGTGATTTAGCAAATGATGATGATGATGATGTTATCGTCGTCGTCGTCGTCGTCGTTGCTGCTGTTGTTGTTGCATTTGTTAAAGTATCATTTTCATCCTTATTTAACATTGTTGCTGTTGTTGTTGTTTTAACAGATTCTTCATCATTTTTAGTGCTGACTAAGGCCATATAAGCCAATTCGTGATCAGGCGAGATGGATTTTTCGGATGTGTGCATTAAATTGGTAAAGAGAGTCCGAAGTAGACTGACAACTGATGATGATGCAAATCAACATCATTCGATGATAGTAATAATATTATTATAATCAATTAGAATTGAAAGTGGCTTTACGACACAACACGCAAACACACATCACACCATAATTAGTAGGTAATTTTTGACAACATCTTGTGTGTTTGTTTGTGTGCAATTTGATAATAATGATAATATAATAATAGATACATTTTTCTGCACTTTCAACCTCATTTTTGGTCACTTTACGTCCTCCAATAATTTTGCTTTCCCAATCTTGATCAATTTCTTCTCTTTCGTATGTGTCTGTGTGTAATACTGTTTCGCGCAGTTCTCGTATTGTAAAGTAGTACTGGTGAAATTTTATAATTGAATGAATGATGAAGATCAATACAAGAAAAGGTAAAATATCAAAAACAACGGTATCGTACATACTTGTAATAATGAATTCAAATAACAAGTATTCCCAATATTATTTAATCCAACAGGCCTTGAATCAACAATATATAATAAAATAATCAAAAAAGAATGGACACGTAAATCCACATATAAAAAAAGTGTAAATTCGATCGCGTTGATTCAAACCAAAGAAACACGAAGGCCTCCTTCACCTATCTTACATTCTCGAAGAATAATCAACCTTTTGAAACCCTAAATTATGATGATGATGTTAGCTTGTATATTTATTACATGTAATATACATATAACATTGAAAAAATATCGACCTTCTTCCGTTGCCAAAAACCTTGATATTATCGGACTCCGTTTTGCTTTGCCAATCACGGCTAATGCTTTACGTTGTCTAGGACTGTCAATAGGGTTATCAGCAGCCTATTATTAATAATAATAATAATAGTGAGAACAGATAAAGCTTAGACTGAAGAACAAACAAAATATCCACAAAAAATACCCGAATTCTGTAAATTTCTATTAATAGCTCATCAGTTATGGAAGTATCTTGAGCATCAAGGATCTCATAAGCGAGTTTTATATCTTTTTCTGTAGGATTTTCAGCATCTTGATGCAAGAAAAGGAATAATCATGATTATTATTATTTTCGTGTTTTCTTTATACAATATGTTGCCGTCAATTCGTGGATTCAAAAAACAATATGCTATATGATATAACTCACCCAGTGAAGCTCCATACTCCCAATTTGGAGGTATTATTGTGTCATTATCTGATTCTAACAGAGCATATGTGTTACTATTGTTAAGATGATTATTGTTATTATTCTTATTAGGTTTGCGCGCGGGAAGAGTTGGTGGTACTAAAATAAGAAACATTGAATTGATATCTTTTATGGTTTCTTTTGCAATAAATATTAATGATATTCATACCTTCTGAATTCGCCATGTTTATTTAAATCGCCTTAAGTGTTCGAAAGGAACAGAAAAAGGTGAGAAGGCAAAGAAGAATTGGTAAATCAACAAATTCTAAGCGTTTACGTAATTTAACAAAGCTACAGAGGACATTCCGATGCAATGTAAGAAAAAGGGAATAGATCTTTGCAGGAAATAAGTACCTTTATAAGCACAGAAGACCACAAGACAGAAGCAATATTGTAATAATAAAAACACTATTTTTTACAACTACTTTCAAGTTTTGACAATCTAGTAGTGACGAAGCTTTGGTGTTATAGTGCATGACGAAATATGAGAATAGCAGTAATAAGCAATACCTAATACCTAAAGGCGACTACTATCAGAATTCGAGATTTCTAGTAGTAGCAGCATGCGTTTTGAGTTTTTGGTGAAGTAAAAAACTCCTTGGGTTTATTATGTTTTCATACGTCATTTTTTTTTGGAATTTAGATCTACCACTACAAAATGGGTAATGAATGATAATGTTTAGAACCCGGCTTCAATCTTCATTGTTTCAAATCAGGATTGAAATTACATGTTATGTATTTTTAATCACATAAACACATTTTTTAAAATCGAAATTCAAATAGACTTGCAATATTGCAATACATATAATATACTAAACCATCAGACTTTTTAATTCCCTTGATAAGCTCTCGAGATTAGAGCTCTTGTTCAAATCATTAGGATTTGAATTCAAATTCTTCTACTCGAAACATTATAATTCGTGATAATGAACTCAGATCGCCGTTCCATTCGCTGAATTAAATATATAAAGATTAAACACAAAATGATAATAATTATTGTTTATCATTAATAATACCGTACCGCAAAGCTCTGACATTTCTTGGGTTCATTAAATCGGGTATTTCTTAATAGAAAAATATCGTAATCATTGATTAAATAAAAATACGAACATATCGAAAAATAAATAAATACATGTAAATACAGAGATAAATGAAAATATACCAATTCCATCCTTAAACTCTTTTCTTTCTTTCTCTTTCATAGCAAGCAACATCTCTTCTCTGGTAGATCTAGGACGTCTATCACGGTGGAGGCCTAGGAGTTCAGTATCGTTACGAGATATATATCTATCATCATTAAGTTATTGTTATTATTATTTTATAAGGGAAATAGTGATTGCTGCTGTTGATAAATTTGAATAATATTAATACTTTTCAATGAGCTCGTATATTTCAGATTTAGTAAGATGCTCAAGGGACGATAATGATGACGGTATTTCAATTAGAGCATCTCTAAACCACAAGAGCCTGTTAACTGATAAATTCAAATTCAAATTCAAATTTAATTAATTGATTAATTAAATTAAATTAAATTAAATAAAATTAAATTAAATGAAATTAATTGATTAAATTAAATTAAATTAAATTAATTGAATTGCATTGAATATTATTAGCATTACCAGTATAATTCCTATTATTATTATTTCGCTCCTTAGTTTTTTGTAACCGCTCAGCTCGAAGTAAGACTCGTTGCAACTGTGTAGCTTTTCTTGAAGAAGGATGGATAACTTTGTCGGTTGAGAGTTTTTTCCTAAGGGTATTGGAGATAAGATTGACATTTTTATTGCTAGTCGTAGTTTTAGATAGTTGGTTTGGCGTGTGTCGCTTACTTTTTGGCTAATTATTAAAAAAAGTTAGTTAAGTAAATGCAAAACATGATGTTGAAATCTTATTTTCCGGATTGTTTACCATGATGAAAAACGTGCATAAAATTTTTTCAAGATATGATTCAAAAAATAACAAACTTGAAAAATAAACGTCACTGCAACGACAAGAAATGCTTTGGTATACCACTTCACGGAAAACCTTTTTCAAAAGGTAAAGCAGTTTATCAATCGTTATGCTAAAAACACTTAACGTTAAGCACGTTGAAGCTGCAAAACAGGAGTAACTGCTTTTTTTCTTTTGAATTCTTTGTATAAATCTTCATAAGGTGATAATCTCAAAAATTTAAACAAAAAAGCTCAATGTTAAATATCAACATCGAATTCCCATTCGGCGAAGAAATTCGGCAGTCCCGTGACATCAAGCCACACAAGCCTCAATTTTTTATTGGTCTGAGTTAAAATATAAGCAGATTGGTTATTACTGGTGTTATTCGTTGAATCCGGCATTCTTTCATTTGAAAGATTTTGGGCTTATTCCTGCTGAGCTATTGACTGTTTGTGTTTTATTTAGGTTTTGCATCGATTTAAAAAAAGAACAGAAGTGAAAAAAGATTAGATCAATAAAAGTATCTTTATAATAAATTGCTAAAATATTATGCAGAGTATTGGTTTATCTAACTTTTTAGTTCAAAGTCACTTCAAATAGTACTTTAAAGATGAATTTTTTATTTAACTTGTAAACACAAAATTTTAAGATTTTATATTTATTATTTGAAAATCCTTTTATTTATTGTTAAATCAACTTTTCTTTTTTTAATAATATCAAATTAATTATAAATACTTGATTTACTTTTCTTAGATATAACATCTAGTTTATTCAAAGAATTTTGTAATATGTTATTTCAAGGATTATTTATTACATACCTCTACACTATATTACCAGAAATTGAAAAAAAAATAGTAAAACATAGTAAAATTAACATTATTGCTTTATATTAAAATTTATTATTTTATTAATAAATATTTATTTTAGTATAAAAATAAATATTTATTAATAAAATAATAAAGTTTAATATAAAGCAATAATGTTAATTTTACTATGTTTTACTATTTTTTTTCAATTTCTGGTAATATATTATAAGAGTGTGTATATAAATTCTTATAAGATTTTTTTTCAAAATAGATAAATAAATAAAAGTATTAATATTTATTATCTAATATTATTTTAATAAAAATATTCATTTTTTTAGATATTATAATTATTAAAAATATTTAATTATATATACAAGTAATTCTCATTATAGTAAACTCTCATTATAATAAAAACTAATTAAATTTTTAAATTAGTTTATAATAAATTCTCTTGTTATAGTAATTTACTAATAAATTCTCAATATAGTAAATTTTTGAAGATTTTTTACTAATAATATAGATATTTTTATCATAATGAGAGTTACTTATATATTATTTAAAATTTAGCTTTATTTTTTTATTTTCTAAAATATTATTTAATATATATTTTTAAATTAGAAATAATTAATAATATAAATTTGTATTAAATATTTGTATATTAGATAAAAACTAAGTAATAACAAATATTATTTATCAATATTTATATAAAAATTTGATTTTGTCAAGATTTTTTTAATTATTTGTTTATCAAAATAAAAATATTATATTTTTGTCAAGTATTTATTATATTTAGAATTAAAAATAATATAATAATTATTATAATATAATAATAAATAAAGTATTATTTAGTAATTTATAAAATTTTAAAATTGCAATATATTATAATAAATTATAAATAAATATTATATATTTGCTATATTATTTTTATTTAGAATTAATTATATTATTATAATATATTTCAAATAATATTTGTTATAATAATTATATTTGTATTTTAGAATTTATTAATAACATTTAGTAATTATTATAATTCTTGTTATAGTACATAAAATCTAAAGTCATTAAATATTATATTTTATAAAATATATAAATTTCTTTATCAAAAGTAAATACAAAATTTAATTCATAAATATGCTTAGAAAAAACTTATTCTATTATATTTACAGATTAAATTTTGTATTTATTTTTAATAAAAAAGTTTATATATTTTGTAAAATACAAATATTTAATAATTTTAGATTTTATATATCATATAAAAATAATTTTTGGATAAAATAAATAAGCAAAAAGCTTATAATTTTTTATTATATTAATTTATTTATAAATAAATAATATTAATTTATTAGTAATATAATTAATTTTTTATAAAAGTTTTTTTTACAAAAATTTAATTATATTAAACTTTAAACTACTTTAATAATATATTTTATTAAAATAAAAAAAATATTTAAATTTATTAATAATAGTAAATGAAAAATTAATTTCTTTTATATTCATTTTAAAATATAAAAAATATTATCTTTTTATAAAAAATAAAATGATATTATAAAAATATAATACTTATTTATTATTAATATTTTATTAATAACAATTTATTATAATAAATAATAAACAATAATTAAATATTATATAATTAAAATTCTATTTTAATAAAAAATTAATTTAAATTAATAATGTATTTTATTATTTATATTTTTATTAAATAATATAATCTAATATAAAAATATTAATATATCAAAAAGTAAAAGTAAACTTTTTTAATTAAAAATTTATAATTTTTTATACTATTAAAAATATATTTAATCTAATTATTTATAATATTTTTATTTTTTTATTATTTTTTTAATAAAATTTTAAATAAGATAAAACTTTTTGAATTTTTTAAAAAAATAAATTTTAATATTTTTTTATAAATATATAATATTGTAAATTTATACTAAACAAATATATTAATATATATATATAATAAATATATATTTTAAATTTTAACAAAATTGAATTACTAATTATTGATTACTACTATATATAAACAAAAATAAAAATTTTATTAATTAATAATTTTTGAATTTGATTATTTTAATTTTTTATATAATAATTTATAGTTATTTTTTATAATTTTTATATAGTAAAAAAATTAAATTTTTAGTCTTTAAAGCTTAATTTCTCAATATTAAAACAAATTTATTAATAAAATATAGTAAAAATATGAAAAATATGAGTTTTTCTCTTGATATAAAAATTTTTTAATTTTACTAATAAATATTTTTTATTTTTATATTCAAATAAAAATAATATTACATATTTTAATATATATTTTTTTCAGATTTTTTAGATTTAATTTAATAAAGCTATTTTAATTGCATATAAAATCAATTATTTTTTTATATGTTTTTATTATTAAAAAATA
>CAJVPL010000756.1:0-20510 GCA_910591945.1 Ambispora gerdemannii | reverse complement strand
CCCACCTGACTTGAAACACGTGTTGAGCACGTAAGAAGATATAATATATTTGAAACCCAAGTAAAATGGTGACAATAGTTTATAAATAAGTAGAATATGATTTTTTTTATTAATTTAATTATATAATATTGATTTCACAATATAAATAAGAGATTAATTATAAATATTATAAGAAATATAACTTTAAAATAGAAACAAGAAATTATAAATCAAATAATAATAAATTCAAAATTAAGATGAAAGATTATTAAATATAATTAAATTCCTTTATAGTTATCACTCTCAGAAAAGCAAAATTTAATAATTATAAAAAAATGTGATTATAAAAAAATTTTTTTACTATATTTATATATAAATAGGAAAACAAAATAAAGTAATTATAGAAAAATATGATTATAAATAAATATAATTATAGAGGAGTTGACTATATAAAAAAGTTATCAAAATAATTAACTAAAAAATATTTTTAAAATTTTTTTTTGTTAAGCTAAGATATATATTGTATTTATAGATAAATTATCAAAACTAAATTTCTAATAAAATTATAAAAATTTGAATAGAAATTCAATTAAAATTTGAATTAAAATTTGAATCAAAATTTGAATTGAAATTGGAACTGAATTTCAAATACTAATTATAAATATAATTGTTTAATAAAATTATTTTTAAATACTAATATAATAAAATATATAAAATTAAATATAAGAAATATCAAACTATAATAATAGTTATATTAATTATTAATTATTAATTATATATTAATTATATTTAAATTATATATATATTAATATTAATATTAATTATATTTAAATTATATATATATTAATATTAATATTAATTATATTAAACATATTTTTATTATATAATTATATTTTTAATTATATAATTATATTATACTAATTAAATAATAAATAAATATAATTATTATGCAATATTAATATTTATAATGATATATATATATAAATTATTTTATATAATAATAAAGAAAATAGATAAATTCACATTTTGTATCAATATTTCAACTAAGAAACATTTTTAATCTAGCTTTTTTAATAATTTCTTAATTCACTAGAAGATTTCAAGATTTTTTTTAATTAATATAAAGATCAAATTTTTTTTATTGCTTTAGTATTAATTAAAGTTTTGAATTTTTATATTTATACTATAACATAATATAACTTTAATTTTTTTTTATTCTCTTGTCTCATTCTGTTTTGTCATTCAATTAGAATATATAAAATTATAAAACAGTCAATAATTTATATTTGATTAATTAAAATTTAAGACTTATATGACTGAAAGTTATAAGATTATCAAATTTTTTTGATATTATTAAATTACTATTTGTCATATAAAATTCTATTATATATAATAATGATAACATTAAAGATTAATTTTAAGATTAGAATTAGAATCAGAAATATAATAGAAATTATATATAAAATTATTTTTTATATTCTTGTATCAGATTTATTTTTTTAGACTGATCAGCTTGATTAAATCAACTATTCAGATGAAGTAGCTATTTCAAATTTGAAAGAAATAATATCTTAATAAAAACAAATTTATATAAAATATTACTATAATTGATATCTTTTTATTTAATTTATAGTATTTTTATTAGATAAATTCTTTGATTAATTTAACTATTAGAAAAATTACTTGAATTATTTTATATATTCATATTAAGAAAAATAGATTTTAAAAAACAAAACTTGAAAATATTTATAAAAAATTTCTTTGAAATTATCATTAACTTAAAATTTTACTTTAATTATTATATGTAAACTTAAAAAACAAAAAATTGAAAACCAAGTTAAAATAATATATATTAAGTATATTATCAAACAAAACTTAATTACAATAAATTTAATGAACTCAAAATTTATCAAAAAAAGATATAAATTAGTCAAATGTGTCATTTTTTAAAAAAATTAATATATAATTTACATTTACACTAATTGATCAATTGCAAATCTTTTTTGTATTGAATTATATTAAAGATATTTTTGCAAAAACTAATTATTAAGGTTAAAAAATAATATTTCATGAAAAATAATAAAACATAAAATATATTTTTCTGTGTGAAAAAAGAATTTTTTTATTTCAAGCTCTTGTATCAAGTTTATATTATACAGATTTGTATATAGATACTAAAAAAAACTAAAATAATAAAATTATTATAAAAGAGAATATTAATACTCAAAATTAAATATCTCTATCATTTTTCTTGTTATATTATAATTATTGTTTTGTATTTTTTTGTATTATTTTAAAACCATATCAGAATCTTTTTCAATTTTGAATTTGTATTAATAATATTCTGTTAACTTAAATTAATCATATTTATTTTCTAATTTAACAAATTTCAAATACTTTATATTTATTTTTTATTGTTTTAGTTTCATGAAAGTAGCATTTTGCAAAATAATTATAAGCTGAAATTTTGTCAAATTTTGCTGATTTTGAAAATATATAAAGGATTTATTTGAATTTTGTATCTTTAATCATATAAATAATTTATAAATCTAAAGCTACCAAATAATTTTTTATACTTTGCTGATTTCAATAACTGATACTTAAATAAATTAGTTCTTTCTGAATAATAAGATTTAAAACAATGATATCCTTCAATTGAAATTATTTTTGAAAAATTTTGTGATTCTAGTTCCAGCTATAATAACATGAGATTTAATCAATCTCAAAGCTTCATTTATTGACTTCTTGATCAAATTAGATTAATTTTGAATTATAACTATTGGTTCTAATTTATTATCTTTAATATATTGTTTTAAATGATCTTCATTATAACAAATTTTTAAGAAGTTTTTCATCTATTATTCTTAATCAGTAAATTTCTTTATCAAGTTTTTCATGAATATAAAATGAATCTTTCTATTTTTGTGAAAATTTTTCATGATACCAATATTACATCTCCATTCTCTTCATTAAAACTTTATTTCTAATAAAGAAATTTTGTGGATGTTTGTCTTGTTGATAAAATTCTTTTTGCTTTTTGAACATTTTGTTGAGCTAATATTCAATCAATCTCTAATTTATCTACTATTATACAAGCTCTTTTTATAACTTCATTTGTAAATTTTGTTGCACTTTATTATATTGTTTGATATGCAAACAGTACTAAAGATAAATAAAAATCCCATTCATTTTTATGTATTTGAACAAACTTTGCTATTAATTCACACAACTCAAACACTTTTTCTTCATCTTTTTGTATTCCTATTCCATTTCGATAGCAATAATTGAGATTATTTTGTGCTCCTGCATCTCTTGTATTTTCATTTTCTGCTGATTTCATGTATCACTCGAACGCTTTTTCTCCATCTTTTTGTGTTCCTATTCCATTTTCATAGCAATAACCAAGATTACATTATTCTAAAGCATGACCATTTTCCGCTGATTTCGTGTACCACTCAAACGCTTTTTCTTCATCTTTTTGCGTTCCTATTGTATGTAAAGGCGCATTATTTTTTTGGTTTGTGCCCTTGCTGTTAATTATTTAGATAGATGTTGAGAGCGATTGGGACTCTGTTTTTTCACTGACCGATTCATTAGTGTGTTTATATGGAATTTTAAAATTTTCAGAGTCAGGTTTCTTAATATATAAACTTGCCGAGAATAATCTGAATCTAAATCTTGCTTTTTGTGTTTTTTTAGAAGCAAAAGAATAATCTGAATTAGGATCTTGTTTTTTGTGTTTAGAAGTGAAAGAAGAATCCGAATTAGAATCTTCTTGTTCTTTAGAGGCAGAAGAGCGCTGCTTGGAACTGGTTGATTTCTTGTGATGTTTATGCCGGCGGCGAGAATATTCGTCGTCTGAGTCGTCATCTCTTTTTTATTTTCAGTGATTTTTAGAACCGCATGATTAGTGCTATCTATTGCGGAAGTTGTCGATATAGATTCTGTATTGAGTTTTTTAAGGGAAGGCATATCCATTTTTTTCGTATTTTTCTAAATATTAAATGAAGAAACACGTATGACGATCACCGTTTAGTATCCTAGCATGGATCGGATCACGTGTTGATTGTAGCACAAACCAATAAAAATGCGTAAATTTTTTATCAGCCCGGCAAAACAAATCCGACGCAAGAAAATGAAAAAAGCAAAAAATTCGGGAAACAGATGCTTGGTACATTAAAAAAAGAGTCGGGAAGACAATTTTACATATCGTTTTGACTCCAGCTCTAACCCTAATCCTAACCTTTAAATTAACCTTTAACAATAACCTTTATTACCGTAGAATTTTTCCGGACATACACAAATATCACATGATCCCGTTAATACGTACACAGTTATTGGATTTTGGGCGGAATTAGCAGTTTATGAAGAGAATTATGGAATTAATGGTCATGGTTGATTTAGTACCCCTTGATAAAATATCCCCCTGATAAAGTACCCTGGCTCTAATCTCGGTTACAAGTTGAGTAGAATGTTAAGTACCCCCTTCATAATTCCTGAAATTAGCTTCCATTTTAAGTATCCCCTGTATAAGATACCCTCCTCTTCACAAAGTACCCGGTGGGTACTAATCAATTTTTGAGCCCCTAGAATGTAAGAGACCCGGGGGGTACTAATTGCCGAAAAATATGGTATGTTTTCGCAGATTCAAAAAAAAGGTTTCTTTTCTGATTTTTTTATTACAGAAATGTACTGTAGTCAATCAAGTCTAATTGCTCGTAATACTTTCTAAGCGCATTGCAGAAAAAGCTGGAGAAAGAAAAAACTTCACAATTTATTTATACATATAAAGATGATGAAATCATCGTCAGACATTATTATGCGGAGGATGATGAGCAAGGGTGAATTTGAATGTATATATATGAAATATGCAATTCAAACAGGCAATCCAAGACCGGTTCTTTTGAGCCTAATAATGGTTTCGAGAGGCTGTGATATGCCCCCATTTTGTCCCAAGGTAGTGCCTTCTTTCCAGCTGATGAGAATGTGTGTAATTAACAAAAAATCAGTAATTAACTTTTTGCAACAATGATGAAATTAGTCTTTATCTATCAAGAATCTTACCCCATCTTCGAGAGCATACGATGTCCAATGTTATCAGATGTCAATGGTGCTGCCGAAGCTAATAACAAAATAAAAAATTAATTTTCTATAATTTAATAGAAAAACAAGAGTAAAAAAAATATACCTCCGACGACAGTCCCGTGTTTAAGCATAGCCGTCGGCCTTATTTTATTCTTCAACTTTTCCTTTTCCTCTTTACTCAAGTTTGTGCATACGTTTGCAAGTTGCATTCTTCCTCGATTGACTAACTTGTCGATTGATGATTGGTCTGGTGGGATTCTAGTGTCTGGTGTTTTTTGAACAACGGTATATCTATTTAGATTTTAAAGAGATCACACGATTAACTCTCATCACATGATATATGACATAATATATACACTATATCCCTATTATAATTCTTAAAATCATTTGGGTAAAAACCAAACAAATTATATTTATGTATATTATATGTAATTTGCTTGGTTTTTACTGACGGTCCCCCATTTATTCACCTCTTCACACCAGCACCCGTGCTTTCAGATTTCAGGTTATACTGTTTCGAGATAAGATGTATCCAGCGACGAGCGGCAGACGCGTAAGGTTGAAAATGAAAACTATTTATTGCAATGGAATTTTACCATTAACCTCTCAAAGAATAATTAAAAATAGCAATATAAAACGATTTAGAATAGATATTTACGACTTGATGGTGTCGTCCTTAATAAAGTTGAGGATTGTTTTATGGATACCCAGTAACTCTACGTAGGGTTCTTGACGCTGACCTTTTCCTTTCTTACGTCCGCCTTCGGAGTTCTTTTTTCTATTAAGACGTGACTTTAAGCCTGAAAAAATCAATGAAATTGATAATCAATGCCCTACATGATTGGAAAAATGATTCTTTCTCTATTTCATTTTAGCTTCTTACTTCCTGAAACGGGAATCATGTCATACGAATCAGCCATGAATCCACCACTGATTACACCGCGCTGTTTTTGATTTCCACGTTTTTTGTTTCCACGTTTTTTATAAAGCGGTCCTTCTATTTCATCATCATCCAGCAGAATTTTTATATCGTCCACGTAATAATCATCCCACGAATCATAACCGATTTCATGTTTATCAGGGATAAATTCGTCATCGTGACGAAACGATTTTCTACTTTTTTTACCTTTCTTGGAAATATTATCTTTTTCTTCTGTTTTAACTACATTATTTTCATCCTCATCTTCCTGATCGTCTTCTTCATCAATATAAATATCATCACCGTTGCCTTCAACAAATTCAGTACTAGTGTCGGAGTCTTCCTCTTCCTCATCACCATTGATATTGATGGATCGGATCTTTTCTTCTAGTTCATGTGATGAAGATATATTTTTCAGATATTCAAGGTCTGCGGTGGCAGTGTTCTTAAAAGAAAAGGGACAACTAAAATCAAACCGTGTAACCACAATAATTAAAAGAAAAAGAATTTCAACAGCTAAAAAAAGAAACAAACTTCAATATAATCATTTAGCACTTCGTTCTCTTCGCCATCTTCAGAATCAGTCACGTGCTCAATATAAAATCTTTTTTTACGTGATTTTCGTTGTTTAGCACGAGCTCGTCGACTGTTTTTTTTGTTTTCTTTCTTATGTAGGGAGTTATTACAGTTGTTATCAGTATTATCATTATTATTGTTATTATTATTGTTATTATTATTATTATTTCTACTACTACTAATACTACTATTATTATTATGATTATCATTGATTTCATTTGAGGTTCGAGGAACAACAATTTCTTCAGTATTTGGAAGGTTTAATGATAATGACGATTGATTCTCATTTGTTCTCGGATATTTTTGTGGTTTGGGTTTATAGACGATTATTTCACCGGTCTCTTCATTTTCATATATATATGAATCGTCAATTCCTCCGACACCACTGCCACTGATTTCCTCATTCGTATAAGATGTAGTTGAGTCGATCTCGGTCTTTACTGGTGTAAATGAACTGGTCACCTTGGTGACTTTTTGAGTTTCAAGTAAGCTAAGATCTCCTATTTTATCAACTGTCCAATTTCCAATATTGCTATTAGAGATCGTCTCAATTGATTGTAAAGAGCTTTCTACAACTGATGAAGCATCATCCTTATTGTAATTGATTTGATGATGTTTATGATAATTTCGATACGAAGAGAATAATTCAGATTCCATTTTGATTGGTTTCAGATTTTGTTCGGCATTTTGATAAATTGATGCACCGCCTGAGTTATTGTTTAGCACAGCAGCAGCTGATACAGGAGTCGCTCCAGTATTATCAAGTTTGGTACCGATTAATATTTCTAATAATGTGTTAGAATGGCCTTCATCATGATGATGACTACTTTGATTAGTTTGTTGTTGTCCCAATGTGGTAAGAATGTTTGGAGGCGCATACAAATCTTTTTCGTTCCATACGAAGGATTTGTCTATCAGTATTTCACATTCTGATTCACTCGCTAATAAATCAATAATTTAAAAAGCTATTAGTATATATTTTTCGAACTCTGGATTTTTTATAATTTATAAGAATTTTTTAATTAAATTATTACAAACCTTTATCTTCCTGTTCTCGATTACCATCATTATTATCAACGACAACTGAAGAAGAATCAGGCTCCTCAATTCCATTCGGATCATACAGATGAGCCAGTTTCCGGTGCTTATTAAAGATAATCGGTTTCAAGTATTTACTGCCTTTAAACTTATTACTATTATTATTATTATTATTATTGTTATTATTGTTATCATTATTGTAATTATAATTGTAATTATGGTAATTATTGTTATTATTATTATTCCCACGTTCTCTCTTATTATTATGCCCGCCACTACCACCAACACCGCCACCAGCATAGCCTAGTCCAAATGTCAGTTCATCGTCTTCTTCTTGTTCTACTTGTGCAGCAGCAGCACTGCCAAATTTCTTGCGCGATTTTCTGCTTCTTTGTTTCTTACGATAGATAACAACTTCGTGGAGTTGACCAGTTAACGGATCGTATCCTTGTTTGATGAATCGGATGCCGCCGTGTCCTCCCCCTTTCCTATTGCCACTTTTATGTAAACTATTTTTATTGCGGTTGTTGTTGTGCCCGTCCTCCTCTTCAAAGAATTTTGAATTCGGTGTTTAGATAGCATTTTTTTTTCCTTTAAACAAATGAGAATGCAAATACAATCCTCAATGCATTTAAATACCTTTCGACGAGTCTTGGCCAAACGTTTTTTTCGGCATTGATTCACGCTATTAACAAGTATAATGCAGGACGACTTGTTGAAGAAGGACGAAAAGCAATTTTTTCAGATGTTGCATTCTTTATATCATGTTTATTGTTGGATTAAATCAACCAATCAATCATCACAAATACGAATCTGTGGATAAACAATAGTAACGAGGAAAATGGATCATTTTCTATCAATTAGTCGATTTTATATAACTTTCTCCAACTCTTGCTTGCACGCATTTTTAGATCTAATTCACCCTGCACCAAAGCAACACTAGTGACTCGAAGAAAAGATAACTCCATTTTTTGTCTGTTCGTGATGGAAAGAAACGAGGCAGCCTCTTCACTTGCAACGACATCCGAGAACAGAAGACGACTACAACAGCACAATCATAGTCGCAACAACCATTTTAACAATAGACGACGTAGCATTGTAACTATTAACGTTAACAACAGGAATGTTACCAACAACCACCTTAACAATAGTCTTAACGTGGAAGACACCGGCAGCAATAACGCCACAAGGGCGTCGTCTTTGGTGTCTTCCTCGGTAAACTCGTCATCGAGAGAGTCGAGTATTGAAGCGGTTGCAAGGTTTGTCCAATTTCACGAAGTTAATAATTAATTCGTGTAGTTTTACCGAAGTTTAAAATTATAAATACCTCAGCTTTATTCATTGATCTTCATCCTCTCTCTTTGACTTTTGCTGTCTACATAACACATCATTGCTAATCACTTTAACGTTACCATTCAATAAAAACAATAGTTCAGCGGCAATAGAAACTTCTCGCGCATCAATTTCCTCGTCATCATTATCGAATCAAGGAGAAGTTGCTACTTCGCCATCACATCATTCAATGCCATCAATAACAACGAATATCAATAGAAGAAATAGTTCACCAGTGTACACGTTCGCAGATGCTCCTTATGCGCCAAATCCGTACATCGAGCCATCTTATTTGAATGGGATATATTCACCATTTGATAATGCGTCTACTACGGTAACAGTAGGAACATCAACAGCACCTAGTTTTATGCCTTTGCGGTCACCTAATTATGTTACTTCGCCATATTTTGTACAGTCCCCGACACCGCCAATACATGTGCATGGTAACAATAATAATCATAATCATCATGATAATCATAACCATAATAGTAGCAATAATAATAATTCTAATGGACATAATACATCAGCATCATCTTCACATACTCAATCACCAATAATATCTACAACCTTATCACAATTCTATTCCCCGACATCGCCATCCTACTCACCGACATCGCCATCCTACTCCCCCGTAGCTCCTAGCTTCTCACCCACTTCTCCTAACTATACACCCGCTTCTCCTTCATATTCATCAATGTCTCCTCCGTACTCGCGATTCACGCTACTTTCATCACCGCCATACGCGTCAAACGTTAGTCCACCATACAACCCAAATTCGGCTAGTTTCTTTAATAACAATAGTAATAATAGTCACGAATCTACACCGTCATATCAGCCTACCTCTTACTTGAACTCGCCGAACTATCGACCTAATTATAGTGCAGCGTATTCGTCCGGGTATTTTGGTAGTGGTAGTGGTAGTAATGGTAATAGTAATAGTAATATGCATTCTGTAGCAGCAAATTACGAATCTTCGACTACGGCGTCTTCACCCGCTTATCAGAGTTTCTCAGTGACGAGTAGTAATAGTAGTAGTCCTTCATTTAGTGGCATTTCATCGAGTTCTGTGAGGTCGACGTCATCTTCGTTGGCACCATGGCAACCTCATATTTCTCATAGACCACCAAGATCTGCGTCTTCGCATATTCAACGACAGCAAACCCAGAAATTAATTGAACGGTGAGCTATTTATCTTACGTTTTATGAAAATGCAATATTTAGTAATTTAAATAATTTTGAAATCCCGTTAAAAAGATATTTCAAGCAATTACAACAAGGATGTGGTAAGAAACCTGATTGCCCGAATATCTATTGTGCCTCAAATCTTAGTAAGTATTTATTGTTTTATTGACATTTGTTTGGTTTTGGATTGTTTTTTGTTTTATTAATTAATTAATCAATTATTTTATCAATTGATGCTCTTTTAAAAGATGTTCCACGACGTGACCCTAATGAGGCCGCTGCGTTAGCTGTCACTCTTGCACGGAATGGAAATTCACATATTTGTGCAAACTTATTAAATGATGAGAATTCGAGCAAACGTAATAAATTACGTAAAGTGTTTGAATTACGTGATTATTATTATTTTATATTTTATATATTATATATTTTATCATATTTCAAATAGTAATAATAACATTATTTTACTTTAACAAAAAGCATTTGAAAGTCTCGAGCTCTCTAAACTGGAGATGTTGATTGAAAATGGTAAACTTTCACATCTGAAAGACAGCATCATTAATGTGTTCAGCAATAGTAGTCGTTTGGCTAATAGCTTCAAGCAGGTTGGTTGACTTTTTGGGAGTCTTTTCTCGTCTTTTCTCTTCTCTAATAAATTTTCTAATTTTTAATATCAGGTGAATTCTGAATTTAAAGAAAAATGCCCGGTTGATATTGAAGAAATTCGGCTGGCTTATCATTTAATGATACATAAGGTTTTAGAATATGATGGATCTTGTATTTTATATCGGTAATTAATATTTTTATATTTTAAAAAAGTGTTCGGATTCTAAAGTAAAAGAAGCTACACTTTCGGGCACAGCTTCCCTACTAAAAAAATTCAAGAGTGGATATGAGACTGTAAAGAACGAGATTTTGCATATATTTATCACAATATTACAGGTTAGTTTATTCTATTAATTTAATTTCATTAAAGTTTTATATGTTGATTAGTTTAGTTTTATATTAATCAATTATACAGAATCCATTACTAATGGACCCAGCAAGTCACGCAGAAGTAATGCCCCTCCTGGTCGACATTCTCGCAAATCTAACATCCAGCAAAAAGCAGATTCTAAGCAAATACCTTATTGCCGAACGACCACCCACCAAAAAACATAATGACGAATTAATATACAAGAGATCCGGTTGCACAGAATCAGCACAAGACATGTATTATTATGTTAGTTTATTTCAACATTTTATCACGCTGCGGCTGCTTTCAAGCACTGTCACTCCGAATAAAGATGAGGCCGTGATGGATGCGACAAAGTGTCTGGATATTTTATGTAATTTGAATTCTTTTGATTTTAGTTATTTTTGAAAAATAGGTTTTGGGAATTCTTAGTGTTTAATCTTTTTTTTTATCCATATAAAATATAGATAAAATTAATGACGAGAAGAAAATAATACCGTTTTCAGAGTTCTACAATGACGCGGTAAACGAACAGATTGAGATAAAAGAAGACCTTCCACCATATAAGCAGCGAGATGGGTGAGTATTCTTTTTTTTTCTTTCATACGAAAGATCTTTGCAGCATTAAAGAAATTTTTTGATCGACTTTCTTCTTGTTATAAAGATTCTCGTTCTGTGATTATCCGTTCATACTGAAACCGGTGATTAAGGCAAATATTTTGAAAATTGAAAGTATGGTGCAAATGCGCCATGAATTACAGGTACTTAAAATAAATAAAGCATCTTTGCATAGTCTCTGTCAGCTATTAAATTTTATTTTATAATACAGGATACATTCTTTAGGGCAATGTTTATTGGTGTCTCTTCTCCTTACCTAGTATTGGAGATTCGACGAGATTTTATAATTAGAGATGCTTTATCTAATGTAAGTTAGATTATATAATCATTATTTCTTATGCGTCCGCGGAACATTCAATACCATATTATATTTTTGCTATTATTTACCTAACAGCTTGAATCAAAAGCTCCACAAGACCTAAAAAAACAATTGAGAGTACAATTTGTGGGCGAAGAAGGAGTAGACGAAGGCGGCGTACAGAAAGAATTCTTTCAGTTAGTAGTTCGTGAGATGTTTGATCAAAAATACGGTAAATGACCATTATATGCTTTAGTTATTTGATACCCATATTCTTATAAATCATTCGTTGTTCGTCTACTCTTTAGGCATGTTTAGTCAAAACGAAGAATCTCGATTATGTTGGTTCAATCAAAGCACCTTTGTAGAAGAAAGTCTAGACGAATATAAATTAATAGGTCGACTTTTAGGACTGGCAATCTACAATTCTGTTATTCTGGATGTGCATTTCCCGATTGCACTTTATCGTAAATTAAAGAATCAGCCAGTTAATTTGCAGGATTTGAAAGAATTGGATCCGGTATTTATCTTTCGCTTATTATTTTTTGGATGCTTTAGGGTTTTTTAATTTATTAGAAGACACATAAACATATATACATAAGCAAAAAAATGTTCTAGTTATTTATATTAATCTTTAAAAATACACAAGACCCTAGGCAAAGGATTGGAACAGTTATTGACGCTAGATGATGATGTCGAATCCACATACAATCGAACATTTCTGATAGACTACGAGACTTTTGGGCAGCGGTATACACATGAGCTTAAACCCGAAGGCGCAGAAATCAAACTCACGAATGAAAATCGGGAAGGTAATTTAATTATTTCACTTTTAAATTCTCAAGTTACGTTCCTATTTGATTAATTTTGTATTTTTATTTATTTAGAATTTGTTTCACTCTTTGTTGATTTTTGGTTAAATAAATCTGTCGAGAGGCAGTTTAATGCGTTCAAAGAAGGATTTGATCTTGTGTGTGGGGAGAGTGCTGTACAGGTAATAATAACAAAAAAACTTATTGTCTTAATAAGTTTGAATAAATATATTGACTTATTTTGTTTACTAATATAGTTGTGCCGTGCCGAGGAAGTAGAACTCTTAGTGTGTGGTAGCCCTGATTTTGATTTTGAAGCACTGGAACAAATCACACATTATGACGGCGGGTATTCAAAATCTTCGCCAGTGATAAGGTAATCAATAAATCATATACCGGAATACTATAATATCTGCGTATTTATTTTTAATTTCCCGAATATTTTTATTTTTCTAAAAAAAAAATTCAGGTTTTTTTGGGAGGTCGTCCACTCATTCACAGAAGCACAGAAAAAGAAATTATTGTTCTTCACTACAGGGAGCGATAGAGTTCCTATTGGTGGTTTAGGGAAATTGAATTTTGTGATTGCGAAAAATGGCGGCGATTCTGATAGGTAAATCCCATAACAAATAACTATTTTGAGTAATCACGTACTAACCTATTCAATTTATTTATATATAAATATATAGACTACCTACTTCTCACACGTGTTATAATGTGTTATTACTACCTGAATATAAAACCAAAGAGAGACTCAAAGATCGGTTATTGACCGCAATAAACAATTCGGAAGGGTTTGGGTTAATATGATAACAAACTCCATATACCATCTACAATATTTAATTAGCATAGTCAAAAATTATTGTTAATCTAAAAAGTCGCATGCTTCAATAAAAGTGAACATGTGATGTTACGCATTATCAAAAGATTTTTTTGTCAGTCTAATTTCCTGTTCAAGAATCATCATGAATTTCATGTCAAGCGATAGTGAAATTTTTTTATTGAAATTGTAAGCTTTATAATTGTTATCAAAGTTAAAGATTTAAATTTATGTAATTTGAAACAAACTACATGAGTAAATTTATTGATCTTTTAGAATGCTAGCCAAAATTAGATTGAATTTAAAAATTTTTTCTATTTATAGTTTAAAAATAGCTCAATCTAATTATAACGACTTCAAAATTAATCAATCACATATTCAGAATTTTAATTCTATCAGATCCTAATTAGTAGTTGTTACAAATATATTTATTCTTAAAAAAATTATATTAATAATATAATAATATATATATAATTCTTTAGTTTTAATAATAGTTATAACTTATTATAATATATTAAAAATTAAATTGCATACAATATTCAAAGATATTTTTTGTTATTTTTTCTTATTATCTCAATTAAATTTGAAAATTAAATAAGATTTTCTTTTTCTAATTTGATAATTGGATAACTTATACTTAAAGAAAAGGATAAAGGTAATTTTGATATTTCCAGCATTTTTATTATAATAAGAAATTCTCCATTTTATTTTGTAATTAGATTATCTGTTATATAATATATTTTACAATAAAGTAATGATTATCTATTATACAAGAGAAGCAAAACTAAATAATAATTTTAATTACTAAATATATCAAGTTTTTTATGTTATTCATTGATTTGATATGTTATATATTAAGTTAATAGACAAAAAAAAGTATTACCAATATTTAGCAATTATAATAAATATATTCACCAAATAATGAAATGACAATATAAATTTATCTAATAGCATGCCAGGAAAAAAATAATCCAATAACAAAGTATACTAATTAAGAAGAAACTTCTTATTAATAACAGATATAATACTTCTAAAGCTTATTATCTGAAATTCAAATAATTCATACCAATGGTAAAAGAACAAAAAATAATACTAGCAATAATAATATTATTGATATTACCAAATTTAATCAACAATTTCAACAGTAATAACAATAATTATAAAAGTTATAACATGTTTTCGTTGACCTTCTAAAAGAATAAGCAAGTATATATCAAATTATAATATTATAATAAAGATTCCAAAAAAAATGTAAATTAACTGTTATTTAATCAGCAAAATGAAACTTATTTGCTGAAATTAAGCTGGAAAAAATCATATTTATCAAATTTTGAAAAGACAAAATAAAGGTAACAATATTAATATCAATATTACAAAAAGATATTAAAAAAAACAAAATACAAGAAAGCACTTTAGAATTGGTTAGAGTATATTGATATTTTGAAAAATAGGATAGTTTGTCTATTACAAGTAATTGTAATATGTAAAATATGCAACAATGCTATACATAATAATCATAAAATGATCAATACTAGTATTATTCTATATTATTAAAAAATTTTGATTAATTAATAAAGAATAATATTATGATATTATTAAATAAAATTCATTTAATTAAATTAAATTATTAAATAAAATAAAAGTGATTAATTATTAATCAAATAATTATATTATAGAATATTTAAATCTTAACAATATTTTTATCATTATATAATAGAGAGCAAGAAAAATTCTAGAAAATATTATAAATTTTTAACAAATTGTAATAGATTAATTGATAAAGAATTATTATATTGCAATATATGTCACACACTAGTTATTATCATTATTATTATTATTTATACTATAGTGTAATCACGCTCTAAGTTTAAGATTAATTTAACTTACAAAGTAAGAATTACAAATTAAAAGATAAAATAAAGAGTCACCAAAAATTTCATACAAAAAATCATGATGTGACTAATCACTCAAATGATACTTGTAACTAACTAAAGCTTATAAAATTAATAAATAAGTCATTTTTTACTTAAAGAGAATGAATTAGAAAGATTATGTTATCTTCTTGAACATTAGTGAGATTTTCATCAGGACATTAATTATTAGTGTGATTTGAAGCAGAAAATTTGCATTTGCAAAGATCCAGTTTCATATGTATTTTGTAAATATTATTAATTGAAAGAATAATTGTTGTATTAATAGGATAATTTGTGCATTTTTTGGAAGAGCATTTGTATTTTGTGAATATAGAGTTAGATTTTTCAAATTCTATTTGATTTTTGCAACAAGCAAGCCAAATTTGAATAAAGTCTTGTTTAACGAACCAAATTGTTAACTTGACAGAAAGTTTAAATATGTGTAAATTAGGAATATTAAATGATTTGAAAAAATCAGTAAGTTTTTTGATGACAAAGTCTTTAAAAATATATATATATAATCTAACTTATGACTTATACTGGATGAAAATAAGGTGTTGTTGAGAAAAAATAAATATTTATAGAAATTACTAATGCTTAAGTTTAAGAAAAATGTGATTGATTATTATATTGAGAGAAAAAATAGAATTTGAGAATTTTGTAGTAGACTAATATAGTATAAATTTGATAATGTCTTATAAATTAGGACATGTTTATAAGTGATTATTAGTTTTAGATAATAAATAATATTGATTGCAAATATCATATAAATATAAAGAAGATTTAAATTTGTGAAGATTATACAAGATTAAAAGTAAGTTATAAGAGAATAAGTATGAAATTTTGAAGCATTTGAATTTGTTATCATAGAATAAATTTCATAGTTCTGATTTTATACTAAATTAATAACTTTCCGGTTAATAATATATCAAAAACTATAATCAAATAAGTTATTTTTTAGTATATAAAGTTACTATTTGAAGATTATGCACTTTTTATTTTGAAGTTTTAAAAAGTTATGAAGATTGATTATTATTGATAATTTGTTGTTGAATACAGAAACATATTTAGTTCTGGCAAATTGTGAAAGATTGTTGAAATAATATGTAAATGATTTGTTGTTTTTGCAAGAAAATTAGCAAGGTTATTATCTGGATCATTGGAATGACTGAAAACTTTGTGAAAAGAAATTTGAAAATATTTTTGAGTAATATTATAATTGATTATTTTCCATAAATTCCAATTATTATTTTGTAATAGTTGTCTAATGCTATTGTTATTATAATAAAATATGTTGAAGTTAAAGTTATTAATCATGACTTGACTGTCAATATATATATCAATGACTGTATTATTAAATATCATTTCTGTAAGAATGCAAATAATCTGAATTTCAGTTATAATTGTTAAAAAAATTTGAAGATTTGAATAAACAAATTGAATATTTGATAACCAAGTAATTTATATTGAGCTGGCTTTGATTTGTGATGTATATATATTTTGAATTGAATTATCTAAATATATATTTAGATTTTGAATAAATGATAATTTGTTTATTGTGATGAGCAAAAAATCAATATTGATTTGAGATATTTAAAAATATATAAATTAAAAATAGCACAGTAACTGTTACAACATGGTGACAAATAAAGCATCACCTAGTTACAACTAGTTGCAGCTTATAAAATTTTGGAGTTGCAATGTGTTGCAACGGGTGACAAATAAGTGTTATATACTTGCTGCGCCATCTCTAATATGGATACAGATAATAATTTGGATTGTAAAAGTGCTATTTGTTGAAGACCTATTCTGTTTTGTAATTTTCATAATGGAGATAAATTATTTTGAATGATATTGAATTCTAGTTGCTTGAATCAAACTGGTGTGAATTCATATTTATTTGTATAATAACGAGATTTGTATTGATATTATGTGATAAGACAAGTTTTATTATAATTGATTAATTGTTGAAGAGAAATCACATGATCTTTTTAAAGAGTATTTTTATATTTTTTGTAAATGGATTATGGATAAAGAAAGTTTTCTATAAGTCAAAGTATATTATTATTAGTTTAGAAAAAGTTATTATTGTTTAGAAATGTAAATAAAATATATTAATGAAAGAATAGATGCAATAAGATTGTGACCAGAGGAAGTTGATTCTGGTATTGGATGAAAAAGAACTAAATAGTAAAATCAGTATTGTTCTTGAAGATTTTGGAGATATATTAGAGTAATAGTTCTAAATATAGTAGAATCATTAAGCTGATAATATAGCCCAGTAATTTTAAATTGTTTATAAATAATCTAAAGCAAAGAGTTTTAGATAATAAAGCATTAAGTTTAGAAATAAAGATGGAAGTTTGGCTTTGATTTTTATAACTTTTTTAAATTATTATATAAGTTTTTCACATTTTGTTTTTGAAATTATAAATAGTTAGAATTAATGATAGTGATAGATAAAGATGATAATAATATTATTAATAATAATATTATAATGATAATTTTTAATGGTAATGATGGAATCTCCTTCTTCTTCCTCTTCTTTAAAATTGAGTGAATCTTGCAAGAGAGTGTACAAAGTTTGTCAAAAGTAAGTTATCACTTAAAGATTCATTATTTTCTGTATAGGATCTTTGTGAACTCGAGCTGATAATAATTAATATTAGTCAATATATTTATTTAAAGTAAATAATTGATTATAAAAGATTCTTTTTTAGTCATAATATATGACTGATCCTTTTTGAGCTCATCAAATATTATGTAAGAATTTTCTACATAATCAATAAAAGGACAGTTTATATTTTAATTAAATACTTCTTATTATAACTAATTATACTGTTATCAAAACATAACAATATATATATATAAGAAATTACATTATTAATAAAATATTCTAGCAATTATTAATAATCTAAAGTATTTGTAATCAATATTAATAATAGATGAAATACAAAGTAAGATTAATAATCACAATTAATAAGCGAACTACTATAACAACAAAGGAAGATCTAGATATTACAAAAGAAATATTGTTTATCTGTGTATCAATTTATATTAAATTGATCAACATCAAATCTAGATTAATTAATAATTACTATTAATTTAAGGAATTAAGATAAATTATGATGTAATTTTTAATTTAAAATCTTTAACATTAATTTCTATATTGTTACTGATTCAATATCAATAATAATATAAGAACATGTGAATAAAAGATGTAATTATGATAAAAATTAGTCATAATGATATTTGAATTATATATTTAGTTCGATAATATTCTATTTTTTTCTATCTCTTTCTATTTTCTTCTTTTTCTTTCTCGTATTACTTATCTTTCTATATTTATCTTATTATTATCTTTATTTGAATATATTAATCACATTATTTTCTTGGCAAATTTTATTATTTTCTATATTAGTTTAGCTTTTATTTTCTATTTTTGCTATTGATACTTAGATATAAAACAAGATTATTAATTATAATGTAGTTAAATTTCATGTAATTTAAAAGAGAACCAGTAATTTCATAATATTAGTGTAGATCTATTGTGCCACATGTTGCGTTATAACTGCGTCATGCTGTACCATACTGTATATTACTATGTCATACTGTATCACTGTAAATGAAAACATGTATAAATACAAGTGCTGATAATTAATAAAAATCAAGTTTTCCAGTTCTAGTTTCAAGTTCTTTAGTTTTGGTTTTAAGTTCTTTTAGTTTCTATTTGAAGTTTCTTTTGGTTTAATATCAAGTTTGACATGTTAAATTGATTTATTCTGGAATTTAAGTAATTTTTGGTTAATTTTATCTTTAGTTTAGTTTTGTTATTAATTTAGTCATATTTTTATCTTGTTAAGAAATATTATTTTATCATCATAAACACTATTTAGTCATAATATTTAAAGTAAATTACTGTAAACACAGTCACTATTGCCATTTTGAAATACTTTTATACACAAAGCTCAAAATGGTAACAGTCTTTTTGGTGCTCCCTCTGTGAAGGCAAATTTGAAAAAGAAAACCTGGATCCCACACAATCTGGAAGTATAGAAGTAGAATAACAATTTCAATTACTTTTAACTGCACTTGAAATTGACCAAACCATACCAAGCAGAAATTTACAACAAATAAAAGTGTATATAGCAACACTCTTCGAGCATTATAATTTCAATACTAATACCTCTCAAACTCTTACTCAATTTATTGCCTGAGTGTTCGACTACTCTTCAAAAATCAATCAACAAATTATAAATTATGTTCAAAACTTGTACCAAGATATTCATAACTTTATACAGCGAAGACAACAATATTAATTAAATTTGAAAACAAGTAGAACAGAGATAGCACAAGCTAAACAAATCAGACAACAACAACTATAACAATATCGATAACTTCTACAACAGCAGCGACAACAACAATTACAAAATCAAGCAGCTTTAGTTTTCCAGAAAAATTTTAGAAGAATTCTTGCAAGCAGATTTGTAAATTAACTTTGTCAACAACAGCATCAACAACAACAGTATCAATAATAATAAAAGACAATGACATGGCAAAACACACAATACAACAATTAATCAACACTCTCACTCTACTTATTCAAGTCATGCAAGCACAGCAGAATCAACAGCATGAAACATTCACTATTCCATTACCAACTTTTAGCAAAAATAATCATGAAGATCCAATCAACTAGTTGGATGAATTTGAAAGATCAGCAAATGTAAATAATATCACCAATGACAGAAAATAACAAATAGTTTCAGCTTATTGTTCTCATTGTCACGATCAGGCTCCTGATAGGTATAATCGTAACATAAGTGTTCAACCAATGTCTGATGATAGTATTTTTATAGTTACTCAATCTCGTTGTAATTAGTGTACTTTAGGATCATCACGCAATGCGTTTTCTTCTATCTTATAGATAGGCTCTCACTATTACTAATAGATGTTATGTCTACTTAGTGTGGGACAGTCCTATAG
>CAJVPL010000755.1:0-20553 GCA_910591945.1 Ambispora gerdemannii | reverse complement strand
TTATCATGTTCCAACATGTTGTAGATCTTTACTTTTATTAATTTTACTTTGTAATCTATATATGTAAATAATATGTAAATCAGTGTAACTCAAATTCACTATATATGTAACATGAGAATTGACTTGAAATAAACTAAAAAGATTATATTCTGATTTTAACTTTTGTCTTGTCTTTTTTATTTTTCTTGTTTGTTTCTTTTGTTCACTTTATTTTTGTTTGTTTGTGTCTTGTTTTTCTTTTGTTTTTCTTTTATTTTCTTTTGTTTTTGTTTTACCTTTGTTATTTTCACTTATTATCATATTGCCATTTATCTTATTAATATACTTTTTAACCTTGATTTATAACATATATTTAGTTTTAGTATTATTTTATTAATATTCAAATACACTTAAACATTCATATTATACTCATATTCTTATTAGTTTATTATTGTCAACCATCCCCTTTCGTCATTTATATTTTTCTTATTTAAAATCTGCTGTGAACACAGTTATTGTTAATATTCTCATATGTAAAAACTAGAAATGGTAGCAATAATCAAATTTTTTTATAGTCATCACCCTTAGAAAAGCAAAATTTGGTGACTATAAAGAGAATGTAACTATAGAAAGATTTTTTTACTATAAATAGAAAGCAAAATAGAATGATTATAAAGGGATATAACTATAAATAGGTGTAATTATAGAGAGATTTGACTATATAGTATAAAAAATATTTATTAAAAAAAATAATTTCAATTTTACTATTTTTTTTGGATTTCCAATAATTTATTGTCAAAATATTTTATAAAAAGATAATTTTACTGGCTAGTTTTTGAAAAAATATAATTATAATAGAATTGCATTAAAATAATTATTTTCAATAAATAAAATCGATATCAAAATCTTATTAATTAATTTAATATTTTTTTATTTTTAAACAACAAATAACTAAAATATAAAAAACAAAATTTAGTTATGAAAATCCAAGTAAATTTTTTGCAAATATCTAGAATTAAATAACTTAAAATTCCAATTATTTATTTACTAATATAATATAATTTGTTACAATTTTAATTTAAGAATAAAATCATTATTTATAAAAATTTATATATAATCTATATTTTAATATTTAAGAACTCGAGATGATTTGTTCAAAGATTGTCCATTTTTTTTTATTTTAGCAATTGAATTTTTAATTCAGGCCAAAAAATAGTCGAATTTTAATTTTCTACTAAACACAATTAGCAACTTACTATTTACATTATCGTTATCTATTGGAATGTAATGATTTGACACGTGATATGCGAAAGATGTGCGTGTAAGGATTTTCTTTGGATTCAGAAGCGAATTATCATCAAAATCCGGAGAATACTAAACTAACTTTGAACCGATTGTTAACCTTTTAATTGTTGTGCAAAGTTTCTGTTAAAAGTGATTCTTGTCATCTTATGTTTCTGTTAATAGTAATTCTTGTCATCTTATTTTTTTTTCCTAATAGATATGATTTTTCGCTAATTAAAACCCACAGGAATAAGTAAAAAAAAGCAAAGGCTTAAACAACTAAAAGTGAAATTTGTATACATAAGGGTGGATGAAGATGATATCAAATCATCCACGCAAGTTATAAAGGAGAAACTGTACAAGAAATTAGTATTTATAGAAGTTAAAATAGTATAAAATGTAGTTTGAGCAAAAGACTATATGTTTTTTGGGGGTAAAAAAATGTGCTGATTTTTCAGAAAATAATTATTGTTCATAAATCGAAAAAAAAAACTAAATTTTAAAAAAGATAGAAAATAAATCAAACACCACACATGCGTGCACTCTGTGTACTTGTTTCTCTGTCTCTGACTACGTTAATGGTGGATTAATAAAATATCGATAAAAATATATAATACAAATACGGCTATGCCGGATAGCCAGAAATAGATCGGTAAAATGGCCGTTTACTGTACCAGAAACACGCGTGATCAGTTCTATGTGTGTTTGTGTATGAATATTTTGATTATATCAGTGCGAATATGCAGGTCAATTGATTATACGACGTTGTTATTGGTTCTTAGATAAATCGCCTCTCACTGACACTGGGTGACGACGTTACGGATGGTGTCCCAGTACTGCTCACTTGTTTTGCATAACCTAGAAATTATATTGAATAAAGAGAAGAAAAGAAATGAGCCAAAGAAAAAGATTGATTGAAGATAGGGAAATCAAAAAAAGGTTAATTTTTGTTTCATTAATATTATTTGTTAAATTATATCAAGACGATCAATGCATCGAGGATTAAAGATATAATAATATTCTACGCGGACTACATACGTAAGCCACACGCGTTACAAAGAGATTTAGGACCACCGGGTCCTTTGCGCCATTCGGGCGAGTCTTTGCGTTGGCAATGAGCACATACCTTATTTGAAGATGATGCACTTCTCTTCTTCTATTTAATTTAATGACAATTTTGATTATAATAGTAATAATAATAATCATAAACATAAAGCATAGATACAAATTATTATCAAGTTTTAATAAGACTTAAAAACAATATCATCAAATCATGAAGATGATGATTACGACAATTATACATACCCGCTTCTTCTTAGAATGTTTGATTGCTTCGAGTTCCTCACGAAGCTTCTTATTTGTTAGTCGCATTTGATGTAATTCATATTGCCAGCTGGAACTTCGTGTCGTATCCAATTCTTCAAAGATATTATCGGTATCTGCATGTTCAATCGAAAAATTACGAAGATGTATCGGGTGAGTTGGTGTTGATCCACCAGATGAACTCGAAAATGTCGATGATCCATCTGGTGAACCTGAAGATGTCATTGGGGATAAGCTTTGGAGATTTGGTGTGGTGGAAGTGGATGATGAACGACGTCGAGGTTCTGGTAGTACTTCTTTTGATTGACATATAACAAATGATGGTTTCTGATTTGCTCCAGAATCACCTGGATAAAAAGTCGATATTACCTCGACATATTGTCCATTCTTTTTGTGAATATTGTGTTTCAGATTTACTGATACTCCTATACGTGCTTGACTTAGTGCTCTTGTTATATCAGTAGTACGATCTGATCTAACCAGATGATATAATGAAGTTCCCACTAGCTCTTCAGGAGTATATCCTAGCGTAGATTGACAGGCTGATGAAGCATACAGATATAATCCATCAACAGAAAGTTTCGCCCAAAATTCATTGTCAGAAATGCCTCCCGCTATTTGCAAATCTTTCCACGTTAACTTATAGACTGGCCGTTCACGAGCAGATAATATCACACATTTACGACCTTTTCCTTGTTCCAAATGTAATTTGCCATGTGCTTCAAGCCACATGTATCCGGTGTTCTTTCGTCGAATACGATATACTAAATTCACCGCCTCGACACCATTCGAGGATTCTTTTAATTCACGCATCACTGGTACAATGTCCGATGGATGACATATCGTTGATAAACTCTTTCCTACCAATTCATCCGGTTCATATTCTAACATCCTTCTTGAACTTGGCGAGCAATAAAGAAATATTCCCTTCAATGAAAGTACATGAATGAAATCGTCTGAATGCTCGAGCAGCATCTTGTTCCATAGTCGTTTGCTCACTTCCGTATCTGCATTACCACCAATCAAATCGAATACCTCTGGGGACGCAGGAAATGGCATAGTACCACCCGATATCTCGCGAAGGTAATCGTCAACTATTACTTCTTGTCCAATGAACGATGAATTGGGTGGAACATATGTCGGTAGATTCATTAGCTGGTAATTAACCACATATGTTCCATCCTTCATTTTTTCAAGAATTGCATTTGGTTGTTCAACTAAATCCTATTAAGTAATAAGAATTCGTCAACTTATTTGATGGAAATAGAGTCTGTTTCATTCTAACGTACCACTTGAAAGCCTACAAAATATGCAATTTCTTCGCTATCCCAAGTTATTGGTATGACGGTCACCAAATTTATAAATGGCTAATTCGAAAAAAAATCATATTCTTATAGTTCATGAATTAATTAGTAAAATAACGAACAAATAAAATAAAGAAATATCAAACGCACCTGACCACCCTTTCTATAATTTATAATAGAAGCCTGGCATTCTTTGCCAGATACCATATGGCTTTTTATATGATATACGGCATTGTTATCGGTATAACGGCGGCGTGATCCTAGAGCCACATGTCCATCAGGAGCTTGCAAAAACCGACAATTTCGACCGATTATTTCCGAATTATTGTATCCCGTGAGTTTTTCAAAAGTGTGGCTCGCATAGACTATCGGAAAATCATATTTTCGGGCGTCGACTGAAAAAAAATTAACACTCAATATTAATAAAATTTTATCACAAAAAATTCGCACGAAAAATAAATTTCTTTTCCTTACCAACTAAAAATGAACAACTCATATCTACAGGACCGATATTTATTTGTGGATTTGGTCTAATGATATAAACATTAAAAAAAAAATAAAAGGTTGGTTGGCATTTAAATATTTTCTGTTAGTAACTAAGAGAATTTAACTACCTTGCTGCTACTCGTGCCTAATAATGATCAATATAAAATACAGATATTAGTAAATTAATAAATTTGTAATCCTTAAAATATAGAATACAAACCAATACGCCTAACATATCAAATCCAGTACTTGAATATAGACCAGGAAAATTCGATACTCCATGACCTAATCCACCTATTGAGAACACGGGTATATATGTATGTGTATATGTGGAAAAAAGTGTACTTGAAATAATCCGAGAAGTAATTACCAGACTGTCCTGGAAGCGGATTAATAGACCCTAGCATTGGTGCTAACATTGCAGGATTCAGTGGTCCAGATATGTTTGATCCATCCCCACTACCTCCACTAACCCCTCCTCTTCCTGCTGCCATGTTAGCAAGCCCACTACTTATAACATTACTCAAGTTAAAAGGGTCCATTGAGGAAGGTATATTTGAAATGTCATAAGGTGAAGGTTGCAATGATTGTGCCTCGGCTTGTTTACTTAATAGGTTTGAAGATTGCTGAGTTGAAGACTCGGAGTTACTGTCTCTCCTTTATTGAATAGTAATACATGGTGCAAATAAACATATTGGAATTAGTTTTTAAAAGATTTTTTCAAAAAGTATATCCATTACTTACAGTCCTCCACTAGTGAATACTGAAGGTGTGTTATAGTTTATTGGCGCAGAGGTAGCAAAAGCATTCACGGGATTACTAGAGGCCAAGTAATTTTCCACTTCTTGCTGTTGGGGTTGACGGTTATTATTTTGTGGAGGTAGTAGGTTATTAAAATACTCTTCGGGCTGTTGATAACTCATTTTTTTGGTTTTCGCAGCACGCTTTTGGAAAATGGGTGAAGCAAAAAATCTTTTGCGGTGGGAAATACAAGATCTAAAACATCCAAACGAAATGTTTTTCTTCACTAATATTTGGTAGTTGTCGTTAGTGGTAATAGTAGTTGGGGTCGTCAATACGTTCAATAATTGAAATATCTATTTTAGTATTTGTAATACAAATCTGACACGAGCTAGAATCAAAATAGCCGTTAAATAGGAAAGAAAAATTTCAGAATAATTTTCTGGAAGAAAAACGTAGATTTCTTGATTTCTCTAGTGTTTTTTTATTAGTCGAAAAAATTTGTGGGAAATATTTGAGGCAGAGAAATAATAACGATAAATAATAAACGAATATTTGTCTGGATTTTCAGACTAGCATATACACATTAAATCATATGCACTTACGTAAGGAGGATTTATGCGAGATTTAGACAAAGTTGATTTTGATATGGCCTTTAGATAAAATAAATAATCAAGTAAATCTGGACTAGATTTGGCTCTATTCTGGATCAGCTTACTTCTAGGAAAGAAGGAAATACAAAAAGAAAAGATCGCAATAAGAAGAAAGACACAATGCTAATAACAATATCAAAATAACAGTGTTATATATGCGTATGTGTTGTTTTTTATTTGGGCAGTATCAATCATAAATGACATAGAATGACGTGAAAATTATAATTTCGTGCCAGTTGGAGATTGTTAGTTGCATTTGAGAATGTAGTGAATTTGATTTAAACGTAAGAATTCACACCTATCAAATTTTGCAAAATAAACACATATGGTATTTAGATTCTATTTTTTGTATTGTCAGCTTTCAGCGTAACGGTAACGATCAAAAGATCAATGAAAGCAGCTAGCTGATTAGGATTACTGGAATACAAGATTGACTTAAATAAATTGTACATACAACACATTGTGGCAATCTCTGATTTCTATTAAGATATCGATTTGGCACTCCTATTTGTTTATTATCGGCGTAAAAAAAAAACCGTATTCCCATGCACAATTTTTTTTTCCATCACGAGAAAGACGAGATTTTATCATTTGCCCATTCTTCTCAAAGGTGGGCAATAAAAATCAGCATTTAAAAACATGCTGCACAACAAGACAATTACCAGTTTCATATAAAACCAGATAATCAGCAAGCTAACTTTTTTCAACACGTGATTTGATGATTAAATTGATCTTGCATCAATACATAGTTTTTGATAATTTCAGCAAACTACGTATAACGCTTGCTTTTAAAGTTAATTATTTCAAGTTTTGTCCTATGAGAAAGTAGATTATAGGACAGCGCGTATTTCTAATACTAGACATTCGAGAATTCATTATGAAATAAATCCAAATTCATAAAAGTAAATTAGTGCTTAATAACAATAACTTGTTACCTGAATAGATTAAACTTCTTTAAATCTATTCTAGTGTTATTCAAAAGTTTGATTTACCTGAATAGATTAAACTTCTTTAAATCTATTCTAGTGTTATTCAAAAGTTTGATCTGAATGTTTAGACCTAAGGTGTCTTTGTAAATCATAATTTCGTTTAAACATAAATAAGCATCCTTCAACCATGCAACGTATCTTTCTTCCGGAATTATCGTAATTACCACCAGTGAACAATTCTATGACAGATGCTTCTTTGATGGAATCGTTGATTTTACGTCTCTTCTTTTCGGGTTGCTTTTATGGAAAATCAATCTCATAAAATAAGAGTGATTTTTTGTATATAGGGAATTTGCGCATAATTATACATACCTCATGTCTCGCTTTTTTGTGCTTTTGCAGTTCTTGCTTGCTCGTGAATTTCTGCTCACATTCTAACCAATCACATTCAAATCGTTGGATATGTAAATGCCTGCGTTTAACATGTTCATTCAAGTTTTTCTTCTGTGATTTTATTTGACGCGAATGGTGTAATTGGATATATGTCTTCAATATATGGACGTTAAAAACCCTTTGACGGATCTGATTCAATAGACACACTCACGTACACTGTGAAAATATCCGTCACACCCCTCCCATTCACAAGGGAGTAAAAGTCGATTTGGATCGTGGACGCGCATATGGTTACGTAAACCACTTGTCTGCGTGAAATTCTTTGAGCAGATACTGCAGGTTTTTATTGGTTCATGATCGTTTCGAAGATGTGTTTGAAGTTCTGGAAACTTGATAAATTCGAGTTCACAATTTTCATATGCACACCGATAACGAGGGACAACTGGAGATATTGTAATTGATATTTTAAAAATAAAACTAAAAATAATTCGCATACAAATCTTGTATAGCAAATCTAATTACCGCTGTGGGAGGATCTTTGATGTACAATAAGATGTTGCTTCCTATTATAACTTTTAGTGCAGCCAGAATGCTCACATAGAAATGGCTTTTGTCCGGTATGCAATGTTATGTGTTCTCGAAGTTGATTTTGCTTCGTGAAAGCTTCAGAGCATTCTTCGAATGTACACTTTAAAAATAAAAAACTATTAAAGCAGATTGAAAGAGCAGATCCTAAGGGAAACATATCATAATAACCAATGCATGGATTTTATTATGTTTAACCTTGAAAGGTTTCCCGTACTCGTGAGTTTTGGTATGTCTATCAAGACTATGCTGATATTGATAAGCTTTATCGCATCCATCGAAAGGACATTTTATGGGTCTCGGATCCTGACCATGCTTTATAGCGTGTACTTTTAAATTATGTGGTCGACGATAAGTTTTACCACAACCCGGTTCTGGACATTCATATGGTCGCTAAATCCATTCCGGTGGTTTGATATGAGATCAATTGGAAAAGATCTGGAATATTACGAGAAAAGTTACCTCTCCTGTATGAACCATTCGATGATATTCTAGCCGAATGGGCTTCGAATAAGCAGCATCACAGCCTTCAAAAGAACATTTGTATGGTTTTTTGGTATTATTTACCAATTCGCCATTGATAAGTTTGACTTCAGAATTGATGTCTTTTTTTGCGTTTAAAGATTTTCTAACGGGGCTAGTTTCAAAGTCTTCGAGTTCCTCGCATTCAGAATCAGAATCTTCGGGTTCACTAGAGCATAAGAAGCCTGTTTCCGACTCTATAAAAGAGCCTTCGTCTCCAGAAACAGGTTTTCTTTTCGTCATCCAAGTAAAAAAAAAAACTGTTCCGCCAAAACAAAATTTTTGGCGTAATGTAAAACTTCATCAACATCACGTGCATATCGTTTATTAAACAAGACGAATCGACTTTGTTCGCTCTATTTAATTTCTCTCATTTTTACAATAAAATGTCTTTAAAAGCTATAACGCTCTACGATTGTGAAGCTGACGATGACGCCGAGCTGTCTTTTAAGAAAGGAGATATTCTTATTAACGGTAAGAAGACACTAAATCTCCCGAATCTTTCCAATTAACGCGCCGCGTGTGTGAGAAATCCAATCGTTTCCTTCTATCTACTCTTTTTACTTAGTAAATATATTTGTTGCAACTAGTGGTTGACGCTAGTGACGAAGGGTGGATTGAAGCGACAAAAGAAGGGACAAACGAGCGTGGGTTCGTGCCGAGAGACTATGTCGAGATAAAAGAACCGGTATGTGATGATGCTCATTTTTGTTTCTTCATATTATGAGAACAGCAATGATTTTGTCAAATCGTTTTGGCGAATTGTTTGATCGCTGGGGCTAAATCGTGTTTACCACTGCAAGAGGAATTGGGTAATTGATTCTTGTTGCCGTGCGCAAGCCTTCGAACACGTTTTTTTCTTTGATCGATCATTCTCGAGTCTATATTTAATAAACAATGCTCATTAGCCAAAACCTCCACCGCGGCCATTTCGAAAAAATTCGAATGGAGTTAAAATGTCATCGTCATCTACCGCAAGTCCATTCGCACCGCCAAAGATAGAAATAATAAATAATAATACAGGTGATTTTTCGGTGCATTAAATTTCAGAATTTCACACAATTCCTAGTCATTATATAATTCCAATTTTCATAAAAACATTAGTTGATTCTGAGCGCCCACCTATAATTAGCAGCAAACCAAAAAAATTGTCTACCGGAGCATTAGCTTTATTTGAAGGAAATGGAAACAACAACAAATCCACAGTTTCTAGTCGATCGCTAAATAAGCCCGCACCGCCTCCTAAGCCAAAAGTTTTCCCGATCGTTAATAATATTCAGGAGAGCGAAAATGAAGCAGAGATTGTGCTTCCTTCTGTTAGTGAAAGAAGGAAGGCACTAGAACAGCAAGTAAAACCTTCACCATTATTACCCTCAACACGAAACAAATCAAAGTTTGAAACAGATCTTGATGTGACATTGAAGCCTTCAATTGTTAAGGGACGTTCCTCCGAAAGACTGGAAGCTGAAATTAGTTCTTCACCAAGGCCATCAGATATCAAAAATCAAATAAAATCACAAGATGAAGAAGATGCGGAACCTCAACTATTGCGGCCATCTGCCATAAAGGAGAAACAAAAGCCAGTAATACCCGCAAAACCTATTATCACACCACCAATACTTGGAATTAAACCTTCCTTAAATAAAACTAATTCAACTATGCCCGCTCGAAATGGAAATAGTCATACTCGAACTTCAGATTCAGAGGAAGAAACATCTTCAAGTTCAAATTCTTTATTTCCGAAATCAGAAACACAAAATAAGCGACCGCCTCTTCCTCCAAGAAAACTCTCAAATAGTGATTCTTCAGAGAAAACAGTTACCCCACCAAAGATGCCGCCAAGACCTACCACCGATTCAAACAAAACAACAGAGTCTGTTGTTTCGGTGAGTGAGTCTTGACTGTTTATTTGATATTCTTTTTAATCAATATATTAGAAATTTAAACTTTATAATATACATAATATTTCAATTAAAGCTCCAATCCAAATTCAATAATAGATTTGAAGAGGCAGAAGCAGGTGCTAAATCAAAGGCCCAGGATCAAGCCGCGATAGGAGCGAGAAAAGGTGTTTCTGCCGGATTCCAAGAAGGACAAAGTACTATTTTATATTTCATTTATCGATTTGCTATTTTCAAATTCTTGTTAAATTAAAAGAATTTTTATCTTAATATAGACAAGTTAACTCAAAAATTTGGTAGAAAATTACCCGGTCAAGATAAAATATTTAAGAAGGCTGAAAGTCTTGCGCAGGCCGAAGCGGATAAACAAGCGCGTGTAGCTGCTGGTGATGCCTTTGATGAAAATATGGCAAATGCGAAATCAAATGTGAAATCAAATGCAAAGACAAAATACGAACCTTCCGAGCTAAAAAGCAATGGCTCTGCTAGAGGATTTTCAACTCCAAAACTTCCCAATAGCATAAAGGGATTTAAACTCCCTACATCTGAGTCAGAAAGTACCTCTTCGTCCACACCACCCCCATTACCCGCTCGAAAAAAAAGCTCCAATTCATCAAGGAGCAACAGAGATAACTCTCCTCAGATTCCTCCGAGGCCTCCACAGCATAATCCATTTAGTGGTAAGTATTACGAATTACGAATTCTTGTATATCCATTTTTTTGAAACTGAAGGTTAAATTAGTTTATATCCATTTTCTATGAATGGAAGGTTAAATTAGTTTATAATATCGTGTTTATTACTTTTTAATTCAGAGCACAATCTCTCCAAAGGTATTCCTGATGACGCACGAGAACGCTACGAAGAAGTATTTGAAGCAAAAAAGAATAGAAATGGATATATTGATGGTAAATCGTTTTTATTAAAAGTTCTAATTTCAAGACTAATATTAACTAACATCATCAATTTTACAGGAGATGTTGTTAAAGACATTTATATCAAAAGCAGATTGGATAGTAAAACGCTGCATAAAATTTGGTAATTATTTTTCTTCGATTTTTTCAATAATTATTCTCTTCTCTCATCATTTATTTTATCTAGGAACCTTGTGGACACTGACAAGAATGGTAGACTCACAAAGGAAGAATTCAATGCTGGCATGTTTTTAATTGACGAAAGGTTAAAAGGAAATCCTGTTCCTGACAAGTTACCTCGAGGATTATTTGTATGATTGGTACGTTAGAATGCAGATGTAATGCGAGTTTTGGTTGGATCTCGGATAATGGCATGAGATACATACACATGGGCTGATGATATTGAATACGATTATATTTTAGTATTGGATATCTCGATATTATTTATGTTTCCTCGATATAATTTATATGTTTCCTCGATATAATTGAGGTTTATTTTTGTAAGCTGATTACCAATCAGCTACTAATATATTTTTGATACTGCAAAAGGATAAATATGATCATTCGATCTTCAATTGGATAGTTAGATATTCGCTTAAATATTATTTAAGGTTAAATCGTCAACTTCATATGAATTATTTATTATAATGAAACGAAAATAATAATAAAGTTCAATTCTATCATAAATATATTACAAAAAAAAAGGGGGAAAAAGAAAACTGTGTCTAGAAGAAACTATTGATGCAGGTAATGCCAAATATTATGATTATGACATAGAAACGGGCATGACCATTCTTCTTTTTCACCTTTATTGGCAGGATATAAGAAAAAAAGTCTTGTATAATATTTATATTCTAGTGTATAAATTCTATTTCAAATTAAATTACAACTTTACTTGCGATGCATTGTTCACTCCTTAGTTTGGCAGCATTTCTTTCGAAACTTGCTTGTTTGCAACTCGTCAAATTGACACACGCGTGTGCTTCGATCAGACGATGTCTTGCACAAAAGTCTAATTCACAATACCGACAATGTCCAACAATCTTCGCCGCCTTATCATTACAATCCCCGAATTTACATTTCTTTACCTTTGCACCACCGCGTAACCTCAAGACCAAATGCAACGTCGATTCTTTTTGGATATTGTAATCGTTTAACGTTCGACCATCTTCCAATTGCTTTCCTGCAAAGATTAAACGTTGTTGGTCCGGTGGGATCCCTTCCTTATCTTGAATTTTTGCCTTGACGTTGTCAATGGTGTCGGAGGATTCGACTTCAAGTGTTATGGTTTTACCGGTGAGTGTTTTCACGAATATCTGCATACCACCACGAAGACGAAGAACCAAATGCAGTGTTGATTCTTTTTGGATATTGTAATCGGATAGGGTTCGACCGTCTTCGAGTTGTTTACCCGCAAAGATTAAGCGCTGCTGGTCTGGTGGAATGCCTTCCTTATCTTGGATTTTAGCTTTGACATTATCGATTGTATCCGAAGACTCGACTTCAAGAGTGATTGTTTTTCCAGTAAGCGTCTTCACGAAAATTTGCATAATGATTTCTTAGTTATGCAGTGTTGGTAGTAATATTGTAGTAAAGTGGTGATAAATAAATGTTTGATGTTATTGTTGGTTGTTGAGTCAACGAATTACGGAAAAGAAAACAAGTGTGTATTCAGCAGACGTGTGACTAAAAAGCAGAGTAAGAGACAAAAGTCTTTATGAACGATACGTTTCTAGAGCAGTTGAAACACCGAGAAAAGCGAGTATTTATATTGAATGAAGGAATAAAAGAGCACCAATTAAATGATCATATTATATTATATTATATTATATTATATTATATATATTGTATTTATAATATATACAGGAAAGATATATATATTTGGCATTGACTGGAAATAGGGATACGAAAATGAACAGCAGCAGCAGCGAAACAAAAGCGCCAGATTTAGGGGTGAGGAGCAAGCGAGAATTACGTACTCTCTTATTCTTGCTGTGATTGCACAATTCGAAGCCGATTTTCTGGAATATAAATAAAGTGAATAATAGCAGTAATGTATGTAATCGTGTGATTAAATATAAAAAACGCTGTGTTAGTGCATATGCATACATATACATGCAGACTTTCAAACAAAATATCTCTTATTTGTCATTTTTATTCATATGCATAAATAAGGATGACGCGTACTCTACACTCCCTATGAATCTATTAGTTACGTATTCATTATTACGTGTTCAAGTTATAAAACTAATTCATCAATCGAGTTTAAATGACTGGCACCGCCCTGAATGTTCGTTATTTAACGGTCGTCGGCGAACAAACGACCAATACGAAGACGAATACAACGACAATCTTATCCATCTTCATTGTTGTCGTCAAGCACGTTAGCCTGTAATATTAAAGACTTGCCGAATTTTACAAGCTTGTTTCTGATAAAAACATTTACTTGTTTGATAAATAACCCGAAAAAAAGGAAGCACACTCGCATATTCTTAATAGAGATGATTGGTTTCAGTTCGTATATTTATTATTATATCTCTGCTATACTAATTATAGCTCGGAGAAAAAGCTCAACATCATATAGGACAAAAACGGAAGATTTGCAAGAAGAAAACACGAAACACCAATTATCGTGGATGCAGATTTAATTTTGAGCCACATATGTTAGACTTTTAAACAGGTTTTTTCTTAGTTTAAAGTTTTTCGAATAATAATCACCATTCATTATTGTTTTTATTTGTTCTATATGTATCAATGAAGCCATTGTTTGCTTATTTGTTTCTTAACGAAAAGCAAGAATTGATAGATATCACGTGCATTCGATCCTTATTAGAGTCCTCGGTAATCTAAAATATATTTACATTAGAAATTATATATATTGATTAGAAAATTGAATGATTAAATTACTTCGATCCCATATTGGATCACGTGATATTGTATTACACGATTATCTCCCAGCGTGGCCTGATTTTTCGAATGATGTTATCAACAAATGGAAGTTTGTAATTTGCTTTTCATGGTGCTGAAACCTATTAACTACTCGTTAATACAATAAACTCTTCCTCTCCTTTCTCTTTCACCAATACACTCACTAACAAAATAGATCTTTTTCACTAATTATCAACTAATCAATGGATTCAGCAATGACTAGTTGAATTTTGGGATTGATGGAATACTCTCTCTAGTACCCGTTACTTGCATGAGACAGCATCCATCAACCCTCATTAATAAAACTAAAGCTGGTCAAAAATAAGATTTTCTCACATTTGTCATTCCTATAACATGTATTACTCCTACTAGATTTACATTTCATTAAAATTATTAATTTCTTTATTTGTTATCGACTTTTAATTTATTTTTTTTATTTGTTAGTAATGATAATCATGTCATATCACAAAGGTTCTGATATTTCATATCAATATTAATTAGTTATATTTAATGTTAATTTGCAATTTCTCTTTTTTTACATTAATTTTTTTTATAAATGAAATTCTTTTCAACTTTTTGTAATAGCTGCAGAAACTTTAAGTCTTTAACTGAGTTTATGAGATATAATTCTAAGAATAATTTCAAACTTGTAACAATTATCATCAAAAAGTTACTGAAAAACAAAAGAAAGCTATAAAAGTTAATTTAATAACCAACTAAAAATTATTAATATGAATTTTTTAAGTGATATAATTAGAGAACTTTTGGAAAATATATTAAATCTAAGAATGCTTGCCTAAACTTTTTCAGAAAAATCTCGTCATAATTATAACAGATTACACACTAATTGTTAATTAGAATTTTGACATAATTTTGATTATGATAAATTTCAAAACTCATTAGAATTTTAATGAATTATTTATTAATAATTTATTATAATTTTGACAGAATTTTGGCAGTTATTAAGGAATATTATCAAGCAATCTTAGTTAAATCTCTCTATAATTATCACTCTCAAAAAAGTAAAATTTGGTGATTATAGAGAAATTTTTTTTACTATATTTATATATAAATAGAAAAGCAAAATAAAGCAACTATAAATAAATATGACTATAGAGAAATTTAACTTTATTATTAAATGATCTGAAATTTTATTTATATTATAAAATAAATATTAATAATTTAATTAAGAAAATCATGAATAAATTATTGAATTGATCGAAGATACAGATAATTATAATTAGATAGATTATTATTAATATATAAATAAAAAATTAACTATATATGGATATTATTATAATATGAATTTTGACATATCACATGATTTTTTATAGTTTATTTTAATTGAATATGTGATTTGTAAATTATATTCATATTTATTTTATATTATCCATATTTTACTCATATTATTTTTATTATATTTCATTCTATTTTCATTATATTCATACTATTCTATTTTTATTTCATTCTATTTTTATTCTATTTCATTTTATATTTATATTATTTCATTCTATTTTATTTTATTTTATTTTATATTAATTATAATTCATATTAATCATATTTAATTCATATTATTATTATTAGTATAAAAACATGTGTTAATTAATCTACATAATTAAATTTGATTGATATTAATAATGAAATTTATATAATATTAGAGCAAATGATATATAATCATCAAGTGAACAAGTAATATATAATCATCAAGCAAATGCTTTTTGTAATCTTAATAATAACTTTAATATTTGAAGATTAAGTAATAATAACTTATATAAATATAATATATATCTTAACTTAGAAAAATAATTTTCTTACCTTTTAAATTCTTAATCTTTTAAAAATTAATCTTCTTATACTTTATAATTATCTACTTTTGAATCTTTTTATTTACTTTAATTTCCTTTAACAAAATTTTTTTAGAAGTAAATCATATTATAAGTCTTGAATTAGAGATTTTTAATCAAGCATTAATTACTCTTTTCTTTTTTATTTGTATTCTTTTATATTTAAAAGATCTCTTATCTGTAATAAGTAATATTATTTATAATAATATAATTAATCTTTTGTTACTATCCTGTGAAGTTAATTAATATTATTTAGATTTATAATAAAAAAAAAGTTAATTTTATTAAAAGTTAATCAATAAAAAAGATTACTTAATAATTAAATCATTTGAATTAAAAGAAGATTTCTGAACTCATTCTAGTAGTTTAACAAAATAAACATATTATTACCAATCTTTATTAAATTAGTCTCTTTCAATTTTAATTACTTTAAATTAAAGATGGCGCGGCAACTGTTGCAACGTGGTGACAAATAAAGCATCACCTAGTTGCAACTAGTTGCAGCTTATAAAATTTTGGAGTTGCAACGTGTTGCAACGGGTGACAAATAAGTGTCACATACTTGCTGTGCCATCTTTACTTTAAATACATAAAAATCTTTAATAACTTTTTCACTTAATTGAGACACATAAAGAATATATGATCTATATTTAAAAATATAAAACTAACTGAAATAGTAATAGTACTTGTATTCTTAAAGAGATAAGCAAAGAAATCATGTAAGTATCCTAATACAATGAAACAATGAGATATTATATTTATGAAAAAATTTGATTATAATAGGTTTATAAAGATCTCAATGATACAAATGGCTAAATTAATTCTTTATCACAAAATTTTATATAAAATCAATAAATATATTCATAATACAGAATATTAAAAATTTTATAAAAAATAATATAAATCTTCTTTTAAGAGATATCTATATATATCTTATTAGTAAGAATATAAATTTATAAATTAGACAAAAATAAATTTATTTTTGATAATCAAAATTAGAACAAGATTAATATAAATATTATAATAATATATTTGAATCTGTATATTTCTGATTACTAAATAATTAATATAATATTATATTATAATAAATGAAGCTTACTCATGTATTAACATTTGATATTAGGATTCTTGAACAATTAAATAAATTAGAAATTATAATAAATGAGTATAAAATTAATATGACATTAAAAATACTTGCTAAAATTTTTTTAACAAATGCTGAAATACCAAAATTCTTATTATAAGTAGTAATTACTATTGTCAAAATAATGCAGTAATACTAAAATGATATAGTAAATTAATTTTGATATAATAAATAATTTTGGCATTGTCAAAGAATTTTGACATAAGTAAGTAATTTTGAGATTATTAAAGTAATATTAAAATAGCACAGTAATGCCAAAATGGTGCAGTAAATAAATTTTAGCATAATAAATAATTTTGACATTATCAAAAAATTTCAGTATAAATAGATAATTTTGATATTATTCAAGTAATATTAAAATAATACAATAATATCAAAATGATACAGTAAATAAATTTAACATAATAAATAATTTTAGTATTGTTAAAGAATTTTAGCATAAGTAAATAATTTTGATATTATTAAAGTAATATAATATTAAAAAGATATATTAATAAATTTTTATTAAAAATTTTTAATTATATCAAAATTTTTTATTTAAAATATCAAAATTTTTATTATATCAAAAAATATTACAAGTAATTCATATCAAAATTAATAATTTGTAAATAAATTATCATAATAAAAATTAATTATTTTTCTTCACCAAATTCTAATAATAAATCATCATTATTTAAAATTAAATATACCTTTTTCTAAAACTTCATTAATATTATTATTATTAATTATTGAATAATTATTATTTTCTTTATAAATATCACTAAATTATCAATTTCTTCTTCAGGAATTTTTTCCAAACTATCAATAATAATTTGATAATCTAAATTAATTATTTTTTCAAGATTTAATAATTCAATTATTACTATAATATTATCAATTGAAATAACTTTACCACTAATTGTATGTCAATTATTTTCAAATATAGTTTCAGTAATATCATTATTATATAATTCAATTAAATTTTTATGTATCTTAATTAAAAGTTCTTTATTTGATAATTTGTTATTATTTTTTTCATAAAAAACCAATTTTTTTTGCATTTGACTGATAAAAAGATATCATTTTTGTTATAGATTCCATTTTTTCACACCAAAATAAAGATGATATTTACCAGTAAGCCATCCTAAAGTTGAAAATTCTCATTTACAACTTGCTGAATTTGGACAAATTGCAAATAAATATAATGCTAATTGCTGAATATAATTTTCATGAAGTTCAATACAATTCTACTATTGAATTGGATTATTGTGAATTGAATATGATAAATCAAAAGAAAATTTATTTTCTTTATACTTTCTCAATTGAGAACATAAAGTTTTTGTCATTTTAAGATCTCATTTAAGTATGTGTACATGCAATATTTAATACTAACTTAATAATATAATTATACATACTATATTTAAATGGAGCAGTTATTAAATAAAAATTTATATAATTATATTAAATAATTAAAAATTTTAATAATATATAAAAAAATAAATTATATTTACCTCAATATAAAGGATGTAAAAAAAATGAAAGCAAATATTTATTATCATCAAATTCTTTTAGTCATAAGTTCATTTTGAAATATAATGATTATAAAATAAAGTTGAATGTTGTGGTATTTTTTTAATTGCAGCACCAAATTGTACAAGCCTGAAGAAACAATTAGCTAGTAAAGCAGAGTGATGTTCCAAAGCCAATATAGTAGTTCATATAAAATTTAATATGAATATCAATATTTTCAAATCAAGAAAGAAATTACAAAATTCAATAATTAATTTGATTTATCATTGATAAGATATGAAGAATGATATATTGTCACTGATTCGATATCAACTATAATTTCAAAAGAACACGTGAACAAAAGAAACGGCATGATAAAATTAGTCATAATGATATTTAGACTACGTAATTGGTTCGATAATATTCTACTTCCTTCTATTTTTTTTTTTTCTTTCTCGTATTATCTATTTCTCTATATTTATCTTATTGTTATCTTTATTTGAACATATTTATCACACCATTTTCTTGGCAAATTTCATCATTATCTATATTAGTTTAGTCTTTATTTTCTATTTTTGCTATTGGTATTTAGATGTAGAACAAGATTATTAATTATGATGTAGTTAAATTTCGTGTAATTTAGAAAAGAACCAATAATTTCATAGTAATAGTGAAGATCTATTGTGCCACATGCTGTGCTGTAACTGCGTCATGCTACATCATACTGCATATTACTGTATTACACTGTGCCACTGTAACATGAAAATATGTATAAATACAAGTGCTGATAATTAATAAAAATCAAGTTCTCAAGTTCTCTGGTTCATATTTTAAGATTCTTAAGTTTTAGTTTTGAAGTTTCTTTTGGTTACATGTCGAGTTTGACATGTTAAATTGATTTTATTTTGGAATTACAAGTAATTTTTGGTTAAGTTTACCTTTTAGTTTAGTATCTTTGTCACTTTTATTTTGTCAAGAAACATCATATTATCATTATAAATATTATTTAGTTATAATATTTAAAGTAAACTATCATGAACACAGTCACTATTGCCATTTTGAAATACTTTCATACACAAAAGCTCAAAACAGTAACAATATTAAATTTTATTATTAGTTAATAATATTCTTTTTTTTATCTTTTTTCTTTTTCTTTTTTGATATTTCTTATTTTTTTATTTTATTTTATTTTATTATTATTTTAATTTAGATATATTCTTATTATATATATATTTTTTATTTTTGTTATTGATACTTTAATATAAAATAAAATTATTAATTATAATATAATTATCTTTTTGTATAATAAATAAAGAACAAATAATTTTATAGTAATAGTATAAATCTATTATATTATAATTATATATATTATATCACATTGTATATTATTATATTATATTATATTAATATAATATAAAATATATATAAATACAAATATTAATAATTAATAAAATTAAGTTTAAAGATAAGAACTTTGTTTATATATAGTTGTCTTAATTAAATAAATAATATTATAAGTGAATTTCTGAATAAGTAATTTTATAATATAAATATTTAATCAATGTCTATATTAATTATATTTTATATATTCAATTTTGTCAAACTTTATTATTTTAGAATTATTATATAATATATCTTCTTCTAATAATTTAATATATTTACTTAATGTAAAATAGTTCTAAAGCAATATAATACTGATATTCTTTAATAATTTTGATTAATATTTAATAGTGTAAAATTAATATAAATATATTAATATATAATAATTATAAAATTAATTAATTAATATACAAATTTTATCAATAATAAATAAAAGATAGTTTATTAACTAGATAAATTTTATAATAATCAATTAATTACTTTATTTGAAATTTTTCAAAATTATTATATACAGTCAAACCTCTTTATAGTTATCACCCTTGGAAAAGCAAAATTTGGTGACTATAGAGAGAATGTGACTATAGAGTGATTTTTTTTATTATATTTATATGTAAATGGAAAAGCAAAATAGGATGACTATAAAGAGATGTGACTATAAATAGATGTAACTATAGAGAGATTTGACTGTGTATATTAGGGTTCCGAAAAAAAGTCTGGTTCAGTTCGAGTCTGGTTCGGTTCGAGCTTGAACTGGACT
>CAJVPL010000754.1:0-20556 GCA_910591945.1 Ambispora gerdemannii | reverse complement strand
ATTACCTTTGAATCTTTCTGGTCTCATTCTAGCTGACCAACAAAACGAACATACGTTACCTACCTTTAGATAACTTAATAAACTCTCCCAACTTAAAGTTATTTAATACGTCAACTCTCCCACCTGACTCTATCACGTGTACTTTCGTGACAGAACTTAAAGTCATATTAAAACGGTAACAGTATTACAATTGAAATTAGCAAAATATTGGCATTACATTAAATAAATTAGATGAATTAATAATCAAAATTAAATAGATTAATAATTAGAAATCAAGAATTAATAAAACATAATAACTAATAATTAATAAAAATTGTATAATAAATAAATAAAATGATTAGTAATTTATAATATCACTAGATGTAAATAAAAGTTAATTAAAAATAAATAAATAAATGGATAAATAAATATTTATAAATAGAAATTAATTAAATATCATTCAGAATCTGATAATATCTCATATCAGGTGATCAAAGAAAATAATAAATGGTGATAATGCAAAAAACTAATAAAATAATAAAATTATAACATGTATAATAACAAGAAATAATAAACATAATACAAATTAATCTAAGTATTACAAATAAAATTAGTGAAATATTGGTATTATATTAAATAAATTAGATGAATTAATAATCAAAATTAAATAGATTAATAATTAGAAATCAAGAATTAATAAAATATAATAACTAATAATTAATAAAAATTGTATAATAAATAAATAAAATAATTGGTAATAAATAAATGGATAAATAAATATTTATAAATAGAAATTGATTGAATATCACTCAGAATCTGATAATATCTCATGTTAGATAATTAAGGAAAATAGTGAATGGTGATAATATTCCAATTTATAATATTTAATATAAATTTATACAAAATTTTATTAATTTAACTATGTTTACACTATTAGACAAACTTATTTTCTAGATTTTATATTTATATATATATATAATTTTATAAGTTTTAAAATAAATTTTCATGAAACTATATCTAAAAAACTAAATTCTTATTATTATAATAATAAAAATAAAAATAATTATAAAACAAAATTATAATTTATTAAAAATACTATTTAATAAATGTATTAAATATATTTTTTAAATTATTACTTGTTTTTTGACTTATTTATCTAATAATAAATGACTTTATTTACTTATTATTCTAGTTTTTGGATAGTATTTGTATAATAGAAGATTTTTTATATGAGTTTTTTCTTATAATTATAAAAAGAATTATAAAATAAAATAAATTTATTATCAAGAAAATTATATGTTATATAATTAATAAGTTTAAGATAGTTTTATTAATAAAGCTTCTTTATTATTATATTTTTTACTATTATTATCTTTGTTAGCACTCTATATATAGATTATATAGGTACATAATACAAAAATAACAAAATTACTAGATTATTTTAAGTTTAAACTTAAAATTATATTAAATATCAAAGAGAAATTATAAGATATTATTCAAGTAATAACTTATAAATTGTTTGCTTGCTTGTTATTAAAAATAAATATTACTAAAATATTTAAAATATCTTTTTTAATTAATTAAATATCTTTTATATCTAATTTAACATTTCATACTATTTTATCTTTTATATTATTTTTAGCATTTTTAGCATTTTATACTTTTTATTTATTGTGTAATTAATAAATTAATAAATTAGAAAATAAATATAATGTCCAATAAAAATGTAATAAAATATAAACCAATAAGATATTAAATTTAAAATAATCAATAAAAATTAATAATTAAGTGTTTAATAAAATATGAGTAACAAAATATGCTATAACATACTCCATTATATAAAAATAACTATTTATTATTTTGAAAATATTAATAAAATCTTATTGTTATTAATTCTTTTGATTTGAAATTAATAATAAAATATTCTTTTTGAAAGTCTTTGGGCCTTAGCATTTTGAAATCTTTGATTTAATTTATATGTCATTGTGTTAATTACTCTATCAATCTCAAATAGAACTTATTATTTTAAGTGTTTATTGAGAATGAAATCACTTATTTAATGATTCTGAAATGTTTCACAATGACAAAAACCTGAATCATTCTTTCTGATGGACTTCAAAAACTGGAGTATCTTAAATATCTTTTTTCCTATAGACAAAGTTAACGTATTTACGAAGACTAATCAGTTCTTTTATTTATTTAACTACAGCACCTATGAAAAAATATTATATTTCTTCTAATTTATTAATAACATTTCTTTTTTATTAGCTCTAGGAATAAAAGTATCTCTTAAACCAGCAAATTTTACTAGTAAAATTAGCACTTTAAAATGATTCAACTTTGTAAAAATTTACAGTTTTCGTAACTTTATTCTTTTATATATTTTTACGATTAAAAATTGTTTTCTAACTGTATTAATTTTTTGTGTGAATAATTTTGAAAATTGTAGCAAATTTGCTGGTTTAAGGTGTCTCGCACTGTAGAAGAGCGAAAGCGAACATTGTTGATGTTGTGACATATATTAAAATGAAATTCAAATATATTTTTAAAAAGAAAAAGAAATAATTATTTGGAAAAAAATCGATTTGTGGAGAGCTTTTTCTCGGATAAATTCACATGGTCAAAAACTTTCTCGTCTCTATTCTGTGTTTACCCAGTAGAATTCAAATTAGCAGCATTACTCTCCTTTGCATGATTCATAGAGACCTTAAAGAGGATATTTTCCATCAAAATCGATAACATTGGAATTCTCAAGGAAGAATTTGGAGAAATCGCAGAGGACTTTCACTCTTTGAAAGGTGAATGTTGATTTCATGACAGAGAATTCCACATTTCTCACCCTTAGTAGTGACGTTAACGCTGATATCAAAGGATCCGAATACGAGAACGTAGTTAATGTCTTTAAATACATTCATATCATGGTAGTGCGTCCACCTGTAAGTGTCGCTCTTTGCATTCTAAGGCTACACTGTTTTCTTCGTTATCACACAGTCTCAACCGTTCTTTTATTTTGAACTTGTGCCTTACTCACTATCATCATCAATGCAAGATATAATTATGTGAATACCTGTTTCGCTGCTTAACTTGATACAAAAATTAATTAATTTTGACTAATATGATAGAACATTTTTATTTAGGTGGTTCTAACATGAAGTATATGTAATCAATTCTTTTTTCAAAAAATATGATTCCTTAGAACAGCTGCCTAAAGTTCTTTTAAAATAAAAATACCGATTACGTATTAAGGAAAAATTTCAAATATGGAAAGAAATATCAAAATATTTTGTTGAGCAGGAAAACACTTTGGCAGGTGACTTTACAGGACGGAAAAAGTTTAAGTCAGGTAAGTAGTAAAATATTGTCCAGTTTAATTTAATTCTGTCAAAATAAAATTAATAGTTTTATTCTGCGACAGGGACTCGGTAAGGTATTGTTGCGCGTGTTCGTAATTAGGTGTAATTAACGATTTTACCTACAACAATTGAGGGGGGAGAGTGTATAGACTGATTTGTACTCGTTCGTTATCTAATTCCTGTGCCAATATCTACGGATATCGTCGGGTTTGGTAATATTAGAGGGGCTTTACGAGGCTTTGTGTTTAGGTAAGAGAATTTGGGAGAGTCAGTTTTCTTTAATTTTAAGTGACGGGTTACTTCTATCAACAATATTTAATAATGATAATTGCTTTTTCTAGACAAAAGTATTCTACATAATGCGTTTTACTATCAATCAACATGCCGTTTAATCAATAACAATACCTTTTTTGGATCAAAGGACCTAACCGTTAATCGTTAAAATCTTTTAACAAAGCTATACTACAGGGTGAAAGAATTGTACACAATTATTTCATTTTACAAGAGTTACGTTACTTGGAGAAGAATTGTATGCAATTAATTTCTGAATTTTTATTGACGTCCGTGAGGGCTATATATACATGTTGGTTTTTACATCGTAGAGTAATTGAAGAGAGATTGAAGAGAGAGAACTTTTTAAGAAAATAAAATCAATCGTGATTATAATCAAGTGTAGGAGTGAAAGCGAAGTGAAACAATGAGAAACGGAAAACGAATTCGTGAATAAAAGTGGAAAATTGATGGCGAAGTCGAAAGCGAAAAATGTGAAAACAGTGATCTAAAGATCAGTCAATAACGAACAACAGGTGATAACGAAAGCGAAAAATGGATGAATAAATAAAAAAAGGTAAAACGAGTAACGAAAAATGAGCTGACAATCAAATGTGAAAGTGAAAAATGTAAACAAAAAAAAAAAGGCAGATGAAAGCGAATTTCGTTGGGAAGAGGAAAACAGAAGTCGATTTAAAATAGGAAGGATGGGACATTACACTAAGGAGATCAGATAATCGAAATGACTTGTTGGGATCGGGATGAACGGGTTCCTTCGGAAATCACGAGATCAAGGAAATTTGTCACACTTCGGTAACAGTATAAAGATTGATTGCAATGTTAACACGACCACTGTACCTGATTATTGACATTGATGGAAAATACTTTAGGACTTAAAAAGGATTACATACTAATAAGCGATAAGCTGACGGATTACGAACATTCAGGCAGAATTGGACGTCCTTCTCCAACACATTAGCCTGATAATGCAAGAGACTGCTATATCAATTGAGATGTTATTGAATTTGATGGACCTGAGTTGAAGAATAGTCTGCTAGAATAGCGTTTTGGGAGTTGCACGCAAATCTTGGACTTAATTGATTGATATTAAATATTTGATAAATTTATAACGATTAAAATAGTTAAAAGAAACGAAAATAATCACGTGGTGTTTGACAATTTTGACCCCTGAATCTCATCGTGCATTATGTTCACTTTGGTGGATTATTGATAACAAAAATAATGTTCTCTACAATTCGAAAATACGCCGCATTGAAAAACTATCAATACGAAGTGACCACTGGTTTATACATGTTGGAGCCCTGGGAGAAGGCTCTTTTTAGTGAGTTTCTTTGCATCAACATCATCAATTTCAAGAAAATCGTTATTTTTACTATTATTAAACATTTTTTTCCATATAAATCGAAAAATAGATTCAATTTTCATAGTCGGATTGACTTTGTTGATTTACACCACGATTTTTGTCTTGCCCGACCAACTATCTCAGATTGCTGTTAAACTTGCTGATTATACTCCTGCCTATTACTGAATTCACAATTAATATCAGAGGTGTCGAGTTAGATCAGAATGGTATATTTGCAATTTTAATAGATGATTAATTTAATCTGTCTAGAGTAAATTTTTTAAATAACGCTACAACTTTGTTATTTTAGTTATTAAATTAAAACAAAAATCTATCATTTATCATTTATCAACTACAATTAGATGTAACCACCAAACACCCTTTTCTTCTTCCGCGACACTACTTCACTCTAGCGATGCTATGCAACATTTCTTCTTTGGTGATAAGATGACAAGTTTTCTCAATAAGTCCTAATAGTGAATTAACATTATTTGACCAGTCATTGAGCACCGTATTCGCGTCTTTAGGCGTGGCAAATGAGACGATCCCATCTGGTCGATCTATTTTGGCGTAGATTGTCTTTGAAACTACTAATTTCGAGAGGAAATCTTCGGTGTCCTAGAAAATTGCATACAAAACCGATTTTTACCAGAGCTTAATTAATATATTTATAATTTCATTGTTCAATTTAAACTTTTGGTTTACCTGCTCATTGAGGTCCAATAGTTGAGTCAATCTCTTGGTTCTGATGCGCGTATAATATTTCGCTACCACACGAATATTCTAATTCATATAATATATAAACACAATGAGAAGTTGTTCTAATTTTCGAAACACATAAATCATATATTGACTTGCATGTTCAATCACGCGTTTATGCAACTCCTGCCATCGTTTTTTGCCAGCTTCATCTGATTGAGAAAACACCGGGGTCTGTATCAATGCTACACCATATAATTCTTGAATACGCGGCCATCGCATCAACTCGGGTGTTATGAAACATTTGACGAGCTCGCTATTTTACATTAAAAAAAAAACACCATCGTTAATCAGGAATTTCATATAATAAAATAAAAATAATGTAATGTAATTACTAGTGTAAGCTCAATTTGATAAGATTAGGATCTTCGTAGATACGATGAAGCAGGTCATTCTGTTCGTTATCGTATGGAGATAGAACGATAAAATAGATGACATTTTGAAGGACCTATTCGTTTAACGAGAGTTAAGTTGGAGGGTTTTTTAATTTTAGGCAATTTTATTAACTGGACTTACATCTCTCCATTTGGTTTCGTCATCTTTTATCGAGGGGGTATCATACACCTGTCGATAGTATTTGCAAACATTCAGGTATTCTTCTTCGTGCAATGCATGTTGTATCATTAATTGGTAGTAACGAAGTTTCAAATCCTACGAGGAAATAATAATAATAATAAATAAATATTCGAGATACAGAGTAAAATGCAAGTCGGTAATCCTCTCCAGTAAAATACCTGTTGTTCAGGTTCCGCAAAGAATTTAATATTGATTTTTCTGCTAACAATCTGAGTTCTGGTATAATCTTGTTTTGCAAGAGTGAGACGCATCTGCTCTAGAATGAAATCGGTCTTTTCTCGCTTTTCCATCGAGCCAAAAGTCTCGACCTAAGATGTGATTAACGTCAATGAATGTGTCAAATTTTTTTCTATTCCAAAATGAGGAACAGATAAATTGAAACCTACCTGCAATTCTTGCAAAATATCTGCAGCTTCATTGAGTTTCCCTTCATCCTCTCGTATTTTTGAAAGCATCCTTGTCAAACGAGCACGTTCAACTTCAACATAGATCTTTTAATGAATTAAAGAATCAATTAAAATGCTCCATATAATAAAAAGATCCACTACTACATACTTTCCCTTCAGTTACGGTGCGCAATGTAACGATTAATTCTAACTTTGTGTTAAGATCCGGAGTATCATCAAGATATGACATTGTCTCTTGAATCATTTTAGTAATAGCCTAATAAAAAAATTCATGAATTCATCATAACAACAGGCGTACTTTAATTTATTTCCAAGCAAATATGCAATGCTGACCTGTTTCAACTGGCCATGTTTTTTCGTGAGCAGAATAACATATTCGTTCAGCAGCTTCCAATCCCCATAAGTGTGAATTAGACTGACAATATGAGCTAACACGCGAGTGGATGATTCGAGATCAGCTGCCTGTGATTAACACAAATACACACAGAGCTACATAAAAAGGACTTCTTTACGATGTTAGCAGAAAAGTGGTGTTAAAAGAGCTGATAGCAACCTGACGTGTTTGCTTTTCAAGGCTTAAGAGCTGTTCTAATGCTTGATTCAAAAGTCCTTGCTAAAATGCGCAAAAATATTAGATCAAAAACGTTTCGAAATTTAGAATGGCAATAGGAAAGTAAAAACCTTGGCAAGAGCTTCTGTTTCTGGCAAAAGTTGGTCTACTAGTGGACTAAAATCTTGGTCAGGTTTTGCGAGCTTTCCGTCAGACATTATGGCAATTGACAAAAAAACTAATTTTTTATTATAGGTTACGTCATATATGTTACAAAAGCATATATCCCGTGATATTTCAAAATTGATCCTCATGGTTAGGTTACTATCGCACGTAAAATCGCCGAAGAAACTTAGCGACCAAGTCGTATGAATTTTGAAGAGCTTATGGCTCACTCGACATTTAGAAAAACGATATGCTTTGGCTTGGATAAGATTATACGGTACAATTAATGAAGCACCATGTTATCGATAGCGGTAACAAGCCAAGTAAATTTCGACCACGAATATAACGCGTGATAGTAAGATCGTTAGCGTAAACCTGGGTCAGTTATTTCCTCTTTAATCGTTAACCATCCAGAATGAAATTATCGTTATAGAATAACTATAAACGACGTGTCAAAGATTTCGCGTTTAAATCAATCGTTGCAGCTCTCGCAACCCCTGCAAGGGGAATATCGGATGGTTAGGTCGGAATCACATGACCCAAAATTTTTCTCTGTAGTACTCCATGCATCATAAAATAAAGCATCCCATCGTAAATGCGTGTTCAAATATGAATCGTTTCTCTCGTCGGTTTGTAACTTTCATCCCACATGACTTGCTTAAAGATAAAGTGACTTTAAATTTAGTTCAAAATAATACCTTATTTCTTCATAAAAACGGGTATAAGGCGTTTAAAAATGTGTATACGCGTTCACTTTGGACAAGTTTAAACGTTTATGATGGTGGTGGTAATAATGCCAAACGTGTTAGCTATGTACGACACCATCAAATAAGAAACTTGAACCAAGATACTAACGCTGCAGGTGTATGGGATCCGTTTCCAGGTAATTAGGATAAATTTGTGGCTTTTCGAGTTTTGACTGATGATATTCCTATACATTATTCTTACGCGGAATCAATCAATTAATTAAATTAGATCCATTTCAACCGATTGTTGAGAAATCAGCTGAAACAGCATTAGATGATGATAACGATCCAAAAGACAAAAAGTCAAAAGGATCACAACAGCATAAACAGAAGACTGGCGTTGCGTCATTAATGTCACCACGTGTTATGGATGCAGTATTAACGACTGTAATGGGTTTAGCAGCTGTGGGACTCGGTGGTGTATTCTATCAGACATGGTTGGTGGTTAGTTAATTTCTAGAAAACTCTTCATCAATGAACATCCTTATTTTTATTAATTATGGTATAAACATAAGGTATGAATGGAACGAAGTGCATAAAGTTTTAGCGGCTTTCACAAAGAAATCATCATTATTGAAATCGCGACTCGGCGATAGTTATTTCCCGGACGATAATAGAGATCGAATTAATCGTGTTGTGGCTGGGCAAACTCGTTCGAAATATTATTTACTGGTCGGTGAAAAAGGAACCGGGAAAACGCAATTGGTTTTGAATGCAATGGATAAAATTGGACATTATGGTGTGGTATTTTGTGAAGCACATTCTGATAGTGAGGTCTTTAAGGCGAGGCTTGGGAAAGCGTTGAATTATACTTATCGAGAAGATTATGTTGGAGGCTTATTTGCAAGAGAGGCCCCAGAAAGAGGTGATGACTTTATATTGAACTTTATTAAAATTTTCTCCACTGTTTGATTTTCTATTAAAAAATGATACTTAATTGGACTAGGATCCGCACTGCTTGACGTCGAAAGAGCTCTTAATATGGTGGAAATTGTCGCGCATGATTATTTGAAAAGAAAAGGGAGACCTTTAGTGTTGATTATTAATAATATTCATTCATTTAAAGATGACGAAGATGGCAACGACTTATTAGAGATACTTCAACAGCGTGCAGAATCTTGGGCTGCTTCAAGGATTGCGACGGTGATCTTCAACACGGATGATTATGCGGTCTATGAGCGAATGAGTGAGTCAAAGTTGACAATTCTATCTAAACTAATCTTTATTAGGATATAGTTTATTGATTTCTTAAATTCTATATAGAAAGAGATGCTTCTCGAATGGAAGTTATAAGAGTAACCGACCTTAATACTGAAATGGCAGTAAAATATCTAAAAAGTCGGCGCAAAAAAAACAACCATCATGAACCTGAAGAGGTGCTTAGGAGATTTGTTAAGGAGCGCGTTGGAGGACGCCTTTCATTCTTAAATCGATTAGCGAGGGCAACGGATCTTGAGCGTATGTATTATTTTCTCAATGTATATTATTTTCAATATGCCATTTCAGATCACTGACTATTGGTATTTATTTCTACAATTAGATGCGGTGCAAGTTATGGAAGACGAAGAATACACATGGATTGTCAACACAATTGGTCTGATACCCGATTTCGAAGAATCAGAATTCGACGAACAAAAATATGCAGCAGCCGCATGGAAATTGATTCGTGCAATAGTGCGATCACCCAGCAAAACTATCCCACTAAATGAGTGCCGTGTGATTACCGGAAATTCACGTTTCCTTCGACAAATGGATCACGATGGAATTGTGGTGATTGACTTGCAGAATAACGTAAAAGCCGATTCGAAAATTCTATGGAACATTTTTAACAAGATAGTGAATAATGAGGATTTCGATGATTTGTTGCAGAATGTGCTTGAGCGAGTGGAGGAGGTGGATAAAGAGCAACGAACTAGAGAATTGATTTGGAGTCGGAAAAATGATCAAACTGTTCGATGGGGCCCTGAGAAAAAAACTGGGTGGTTTTTTTGATCTAATCCAAATACTTGTACATTTATTACAACAGATTGCCTTATAGACGGACCATGATTTTTTATTTAATGAATAGATATTTTTTGGTGAATTATAAAAATAATTTATATTTTATCGCAAAAACACCCTTTCAGATTGAAAAAGTTAAAATTTTTTTGTACACGAATAAAATTAGTTTACTAATCACAAAAAGAACTATTATACTAAAAATTGTTCTAGCTATGCTAAGATTGTTTTTCAAACAGGTCCATAGCTTTGAAATTCTGTCGGACTTTTGCTATCCAAGGATCTAATTTTTAGAATGGAGTCATCCAGCGCTTTACATTGCGAACAACGATTTGATCATACTATTGGTGTCGTTAAATTCTGGCTTTGAGACTTCCCAGATCTACAGTTTCAGAGCGGTGCAAAAAGAGATAAAGGAATCGTGATCGAGAGCTATTTCCACCAGGCTACCAATTAGGCATATTATCAAAAGGAAATCGAGATATTGCGCTTGATACGATTCGTGGTGACTCTCAACCATTCAACATCAATAGTAAAATCTCTCGAAGGCTGAGCCCTCAATTTAACTATTTCTTTCTCATTATTCATTCTTGAAGTTCACGATAAATCTTTTTAAAAGTTGATTTTAAGGTTAGGATTAGGGTTAAATTTAAAATTAAAATTGCCTTTTGATTAGTGCACCAAGCCAAGCTAGATTTAGGCATTTGCTTACCATCTTTCTTTTTCTACCATTTGAACTGTGTGGATAGTGAAAACTAATCACCATCAGAAGTGCTGGTTGTATACACATTTAAAAAATATATCTTAGTTGATGGATTTCCAGGTAATGGATATTCTGTCTGACATACGAACAAAATAATTCGAGCGGTCGAACACGCGACATTCAATTTCTGGAAATGTACAGAGGCAGCGCTCGAAATTAAACGCGCGACATTTTTCACCCAGAAAGACATCACTAGGCAGCGTTCGAAACCAGAGCCAAAGTTGCCTTCGGCTAAAAATTATTAATAATACTATCGATGACTGTTAGCGCGATTCTGAGTATGGTGCATAACATCTAGTCATCAAACATTTGTATTTTATAAAATGTATAAACATCTTTACTAAGAAGTAAATACCAAATTTAATCCGTGAATATGATAGAATAGGTCCTTTCTGAGCATATTCACGGATTAAATTTGGTATGTTTAATGACTTTGGATGTTATGCACCATAGAATTAGCAATAAGACAATTTAATACTTTAAATTTAAAATTGATATTTATCATCTATAATTGTATTTATTAAAATATTCGAATTAGGTATTCATTATTTTTTATGATCAGTTAATATTTGATTTTTGAATGCATCAGATTTATTTTGACTAGAAAGGGAAAAATGAAACTACGAAATGCAAAAATTTCCAATAGCTAAATTGCCAAATACTTTTTGATCGTTTTGGACCATCTTAACAAAAAAAGCTACAATATTATTACATTTGGTTCTGTGGGTTAAATATCAATTACAATAAATATACCAGTCACCCAAAAATATATTACTCTATGAGATTTTCTTCATCGAAATCTTCTATATAGCCGTAAACTTGGAAATAAAAAAATATTTATGTATTAATAATAAAAAGAATTGCTCGTCATCGAAACGATTCATTTGGATGATAATGATACTCACTAATTGCCAAACTCCCTTAGCGTATTGCACGATCTCATTTGCACCCATTTTACTTTCACCGTAGACTCGATCCACAAATGTAATTGGTACTTCACCGATAGTGAAACCTAGATGTCGAGCTCGCACCATCATTTCCATTTGAAAGACGTATCCTTTGGAGATAGTCGCGGAAATTAATCGTTCCAACACGTGTTTTTTGTATAGTCTTTATAATGATCCATATTAATTAATTCATTCGATAATTCGAAGGGTAATAATATCAAAACAGTAAATAAATTACCGAAAGCTTCCAGTAAGATCAGATACGCCTGGACGCAATAATGTAGAGGCTAAAAAGTTTGCACCGCGACTTTTTGATTAATTTTGGGTCAAGTTAGAGAAAAGAATATAAAATTTTGTAAGAAGATATATGAAAAACCAAATTGAGACACACCTTATCACCTTACGTCGAAGATCCCACCCATAAACTCCACCATTACCAGCATAACGCGTCCCAGTAATGATATCATAGTTTTTAGTTTGCTGTAGTCTAAGAGAGTTCGTGTCGGAAAAATTGAAAAAAAACCAAAGCAATACTCCATAAATAAGCAGTTCAAATAGATGGAATCTATTTTCCCAATACAGAAAATAAAAATTCTATAGTTTTACTTTATGAATTGTGGAATAAATTTTGGCTATATAGAAATCATAATTAGAATAAAAAATATAATAAGTGTCAAGAATTAAAATGTTAAAATTTATTCGGTACTTACATGATGTGAGAAATCGGCGTCCATGATAATAACAAAATTTCCAGTGACAAATTGTAGTCCATGAACATATGCAGTCCCAAGCCCAAGCTTTCCTGCTCTTGGTTTTAGCAACTTTTGTATAAAAAACAGAATGGAATTATTTCACAGGTATTTATTTATATAAAATGTAAATTATATATTACAATATGCTCAGGACCATAAACGTTAGTTAGTTGCTTTGCTATTTCTTGGGTTCCGTCAGGTGAGGCATCGTCCACAATAATAACCTCCCAAGGAAGCTCACTATAAGCCAAGTAGTCATTTATACAGTAAGTATACAACATATTCTTTGAGAATTGGTACAACTTCATATACTTACTTTTCTTTAAAAGTTTTAGCTAATAACCATATAATGATTGGGAGATTATTACGTTCGTTATATGTTGGAAGGATAACACTATACTTGTTGAAAGAGGAAGACATGATGCGTGCGACACGTAAATCAAAAATATAGTAATGGCTTTATTCAGTTGCACATGATCATAATGTTTATAGATGATTGATTAACAAATTTTATACCTTCAAAAATTATTCTCGTCGTTGACATTATTTAATTGTTTTAGAAAAATGGGTAAAGCTAAGAATCATTCTAGTTCTAAAAGCAGTACCAAACATGCCAAAAGCGGGTAAGTGGTGATTCTTGCTCTTTTTAATTGGAATCGATGTTGGTTAACGCTTTTTTTTAAAATTTTCCAAGTCGAGCTGCGGAAAAAGCTGCTGCAAGCGGAAAAAAAACTACTGCAATTAGCTCTGAAGAGTCTGCAAAGAGCAAAAATAGGGGCGCGGATGCAAATGTCTCTTCGGAATTAGGAGAAAATTTAGTGAACTTCACAGGTGTAATTGATGCAGATTTGTCCTTTATTATGAAAAAACTCGCTAAACGCGATACTACAACAAAATTGAAGGCATTAGAAGATCTAGAAGGATATTTACGTGCAAAGGAAGCAGAGGGAAATAATGTTACAGGATTAGAAGACGCTGTTGAAGTTTGGGTATATACATGCAAACATGAAACGATCTTTAATGAAAGTATAAGCTATAAATGAAAACTTTATTTTTATATTAAGGCGAATTTTTATGTGCGGCTAGCGATTGACTCGGATCGTCGTGTGCGATTGGCGACAAACACTTGTCATTTATTAATCGTGTCAAAGTTGAAAAAACGATTGGCGCCAAATTTAAAAGAAATCATTGGAGTATGGGTCACTTCGTTTTTCGATCAGAGTAAAGATGTTGCTAGAGTTGCGGTGGAATCATTCCAGGTTTCGAATCTTAACTACAGTTGGATGTAATTCAAGTTGCGAATTGATCAGAGGTGATGACTTACCTGTAATTTAAAATTAATAGGCTGCTTTTTCCGCTGAGAAACGAAACGAAGTGTTGTTGTTTGGCCAAGCAGAAATCTTGAATTATGTTTCTGAAATACTTTTTCAGAAAACACCGGAAACACTAAGTGAGATAAATACAAATTTATATACAATGTAATTTCAGTATTAATTAGCAAATTTCATTTTTGAATTCAAAAGAAGGTTCGAAATTCATATCACAAGAAGAGATGGAACAAAAGTATGCGCGAGTCGTATCAAGTTCATATTATGCTATTGCATACTTAATAGGTATTGATTAGAATTGATTGGATGAAAAATGCAAATATACAGATAGTAATAATAATTAAGTTTTTTTTTTTAATAGAGCAATTAAAAGAAACTGAGCTGTCTAAAGCAATAGAGTTGTATGATGATTTATTTGACAATCAAAAACTCTGGGAGAATTTGTCTAATACAAACTCGTTGATCCGTAAATCGTGTTACAATCTAATAAAGACTTTGAGCACAAAATGGCCAAGTAAGATATTTACGTGTTTTATAGGTTTTTTATTTTATATTCAAATATATTGAATCGCTTGAACTTACGATTCTGTGAAAAATAATAGAGAAAATTGAGGAACGACTTGAATTATTGAGTCACGTTTATCTAAGTGACATATTCAATGATAAAGACGCGAGGATTCACGGAGATTTGTGGGATTCGTTGTTGATGTTTACTAAAAGTAGGTCAAATTCAAATTAATATATTGAAAGTTTATTGTTATATGGTTGCGTATTATATTGAAAAAAAATATTTTTTTTTGCCTCAAGGTTTTCCACAGTCATGGGTAATTGCCACCAAAGAGAAACCAATGCTCCCTGAATTATATCATTTTCTTGAATCCGGAGCTTTCGGGTCGGTCAATGTCTCATATCCGAGTTTATTACCGTTAATTAGTCAATTGCCACCTGAGGTTTGGCACCAAAATTATTTATTTTAAAGCAAATATACCGAATCTTCTTTTTATTACAGTCTATGTTATCAAAATAGCTTTTATCCACCGATCATGAATTCTATTCAAAATTTTTTGCGAACTTCTGGAAAGGTTTAACAAGCGGTACTATTGATCGCTCGAATTCGGCTGCGTTTTTCAAAGCGGATTGTGAATGTTTAACGTATTTTATTCTGAAGTTAAGGTTTGTATTTTATTATTTTATTGTACTTTACATTATTTTTTTAGCTCAAATATTAATATCATTTGTTGTATTATGACAATCAATATGATTAAAACACCAAATCTTGTACTAGCAAGTCTGAAAACGAGAGAGACTCGCAGACGTATCTATTCGAAGAATTCTTTCGACTTGTTGAATTGTATCTTGTTGGATTTCAGGTGAAATCTTAAAACCTTTGTCGATTCTCTGTAATCAAACATCGTATTAATATTTTGTTAATTTTAGGGAGCTGATAATAAATTTCAAGCAAGAAACATGTGTTATGCGCTTTCCACTCATATTGTTCTTCTCTTGTCAAAATCAAAAGGTAAAATATCTATGCAATATTAGAATTTGCTGCAAAATATTAACGTGATGATTAATTTGTATTTATCTTTTAGACGTGTCAGAATTGCTACTGGAAAGAATGAGAAGTTTGGTGACCCAAACTATTGATAAAGATGCTCTAACGGAAATATCACCCAATCGAAACGCGGATGCTGATTATAAAGAATTTAGTCAAAGATTGATTGATCTTTTTGGTTCATTATTAGCAAACACAAAAATTGAGACACAAGAGGACAGGGAGACGGTATTTTGCTGTTTAATAAAGAAATACTAATTTTTATGTTTGGACAAAATAAATGAACTTATACTGAATCTATTTTCAAGATTAATAGGTTGATCGCAAATATATTTCTCACTGCTTTAGCTAAATGCGAGCAGTCTTGGGGTGGGTATTATTCCTTATAGGCTTTTTTTGATCTTACTGTATGAAGTCATTAAACTATATGTTTATTTTTTTTTTGCGTAATTTCAAGGTCAATCTGAAGGGTTATATTTCTTATTAGCTACTTTAACAAAAGATTTTATTGATATAATTTTCTCAGACGTCACTACACTAAAGGTGAGCCTAAAATATGCTCTTTCAAATAATAGTTTATAAATTTTAATCAAGTCTATATCTTTCGGAAAAACTAGGCTTTAGAAAATTTTCTTGATGGAAAATTTCATAGAAATGTTACATTAGTATCTTTTCCATCTGTTAATTATCTCATTGACATATTCTGGATATGCTTAACTCATAAAAAAGATACCCACGAAATTCAACATTATTGGGACACTTTAATATCAACAGTCTTGAAAATCGAGGATATGGACAGAAAATTGAAGATTCTCTCATGTCTGATCTCTAATGTGGGTATGGTGTGCTTAATTGCTCAGAGTTAAAATTCTTGTAATAATAAAATATTAATTGTTATAATTTATTTTTCTTAATAAGCGCCCATTTGGCAATGACCCTCGTCAGCTATTCAACGAGGAACTTGACGCATTTCTCTTATCCTTGACTGATACATTAAATGAGCAACTTGAAGAAAATATAAGAGAACAAATAGATAATTTGTTATATGTGGTTCTTTTATCAACTGGTGCGGACGTTTTTTAAAGATGGTAAACTCTCGTTCTTTTCTTTTGAAATCGCGATTAATTCTATGTGTTATAACTTTCTCCTTCAAAAGGTTATATATTAAAGCCAGAAACACGGATGACTATTTTGAATAAACTTGCGGATGTAATCTCAAAATTCATACAAGACTATTTTGTCTCGGAAAACAGTTTTAGCATATCCAAGGAACCAATTTTCTCTAGTCTGCGGATATTTGATAAGTTATCAGCAACCAGCGAGTTTCTTGAATTTTTATTCGATTCTCACCTGATATCAACGATAGGAAATATATATGAACTTGTCTTTTTAAAAACCAATGGAAGCTTGGACGAAGATGCTATAAATACTTTTATAAAGGTGTCAGAAAGGATATGGCAAGGGATTATACAAAATCGTGAAACTATTAGCCGAAAGGATGCTATAGCAGAAATGATCGTTCACAAGATAAAATCAGCATTATTGAATATTCATTATTCGGTAAGGTGTGTATCATATCACTCGTTCATTAGATTATAAGTAATATATCGATGCTTTTGTTAATTGCTATTTTTAATAGTCCTACCGACTTTGCCCAACGAGTCATAAAGATTATTCAGGATTTATACGAAAATGATCGTGCAAAGATACAAGAGATATTAGCCCAATTTCTATTAAGCAATAAACAATGGCGTGAGTTCAGTGAGCCTTTCTTGTCATTGAATCTCAAATCTTCACTGTTTAGCGAGTCTCAATCGATAAATACCGTATCACAGACATCACAAACCGGGATTGATGGGTCAAGTCATAGCTTCACGTACGATTCTTATGGTTTAAGCATTTACGCGCGTCAAGCATTGTTCATGGTAGAGCTTATTAATAAATATGGGATAGAGATATTCCTTAAAAAGAATTACGAAGACGAAGATGATGACGATTTAACTATAAAAATTAATATATTATTACTTGAATTACTTTCATTTTATGTATTATGCGCGGATATAATAAGTGCTTATAATACCGGTCAACATATATGGGATGCTACTAGTGGGGAAGAAAGAAAATTTCAGATTTTTAAAACAATACAAGTGGACATTATTTCCGCCTTGAAAAGATATCTAACTACTACCTTATCAGAAGATCCGTTCAATTTCAAAGAATTTTTATCGCGTCTCGGTCATGCGCCTGATTTTCCCGAGGAAGAAGATGAAATAATTGATCCGCAAAGTTTATTAATTGAAACTATCAGGAGAGCTCATGGCATCCAGTCGAGACATTGGTCTAGAGTCTTGGAGTTGTTGATTAGTAATGTTTTTTCAATCGCGAATTTGTCGACGCCAATGGCTGAAAATTTTTTGGAATTTATCAAGATATCTAATTGTAAGTTATTTGTTTGATTCTCGTGATGTCAAACTTTAATTGCAAATCGACTTAATTTTTTTATTGATAAACTTTTTACAGTGAATTTAAAACTAGATTTGGCCTTAATTTCATCACTTCGATCGTACCTCGAATTATCGGCTAAATATAAAGCTTTCCAAAACAATCTAGCCGGAAGATTATGTAATTTAGATGCAAAAAATATCTTCACAAAAGAAACCTTATTAAAAAACAATGGTATGCATCAATCAATTCTCCATTTTGCTTTGTGAGAGTCTGATCTTATTAAATTTTGATGATTTCCTAGGATGGACCTATATGTCTTTATTGGTGGCTACTGCATCAAAAGATGATCAATTTTTTTTGCAACAAGCACGAGGCCGAAATTTGCTACAACGCATTCAAGCTTGGTATGAAGAATTAAAAGATGCTCCGGAACCATCTTCGTATGCCGAACTTGTACATGTTCATATCCAGATCGCGCGTCTACTTAATTTACTTGTACCTATGACTCGGGATCTTTACGCCAGCCATTGGGACTTCGTTTTACAACGAATCCAAAATTGGCTGCAGGTATTACAATAAATATAACATAATTTAATATGATAATTAGCTTGATTATTCATTTTTTTTTAAATGTGAGCTATTAGTTTGAGCGTAACCTTGTTCTACGATATGAAGCTATTCAATTATACAATCGATTGGAAAACCTTAGTGCGTCGTCAATTCCTTCTGACGAGTCAGAAGATGAGCTTTCACTCAAGTTGGAAGAGTATCAACCGAAGATTTATGCACTTTTAGCGGATTTCTTCTTCGAGGTTTCTAGTATGTGTTCTTTACGTGATTAGATAATTAAATTACCGACTTCCAATTTTAACGATTTCATCTCTTTTATTTAGCACACAAGAATGAAATTCTTTCGGATAATTATTCCACTTACTTGGATGCATTATCTATTGCCTGCAAATCACTTTCTTTGTCCCTGTTAACGCCTAAAGCGTCGCAGGTAATTTGTCATTAACGTGGTTTAATGATTTGATTATTGTCACCTTTGCCTGTATTAACATAAACTAGCTCTCTGAGACACTGCTAGTGCCACATCTAGGGATTCAAACATGCACATATTCATTGCTTCGAAAAATGGCCAAGGAAAAAGTGGTTATCTTATCAGAAGAATTAGAGATTATTAGTGCTTCAGGTAAATTGCAATTGCATGACTTCAATATAGATTAAAATGGATCGAATGATCATTGAAATGAATCTTTTTGATGTTCAGACAATACTTTCAGTGCTAAATTCGATGAAGGATTGAGCACTTTGATTACCGAAGCTCATCAAAGTGATTACTTAAAAGCAGTTATTAATGGAGATCATAATGTTTTGGTAAGTTAGTAAATCTACAGAAAAGCTTCGGTTCTATTTAAAAGTATTATTAATATTTGAAGGTTTTTTATACATTACAGGCTCTTCATCACACCTTTGGATATTTTCTTGCATGGAAATTGATATTAGATCACTTTGATTATACTGTGAGATTTTCATTTCTTTTACACACAATGAGTTGTTACGTTGATGCTATAATGATTAATTGATTCTTTTATTATAGACGCAAAAACTCAAATTTCACTACCTCGATCATCTCAGAAACAAAATGTTGGATGACTTTCTTCCATATGTGTTTCAAACATTGGGTCTTACATCAACTGCTCCTACATCATTTGATCTAAATAAATGGGACTTTACAGAATTTTTCGTGGAAGGTAAGAAGCTTCTTGAAAAGATAAACTACACGATCTTTATGCAATGGAAAGTCTCAAATTAATATTGTATGAATCACCATGTAGCCTTTGAGATTGAACTTGGCCCTGAAGTCGGATTTCCGGTATTCGGCGCACATTTATATTATCGAGCATTGAGACATTTTCCTTCGGCTATAAGGTTAGTGACGAACAACGGATGTAACGCTAGTAATGTTTTCTCTAACAATGTTGCGTTTTTTTAGAGGATGGTGGGTCGAATGCAAAAAGCGTCATTTATATGTTGCCGTGGATAAGTAAGTATTATTAGTTAATATCTTGCAAATATGAAATATTAATATCTCGCAAATGACATTTGTTATATTTAGCTACACCGAGAAATACTTCTCGCCGATTATTATACAACAGCAATTGGACCAAATCCAACGAGAGGATGTTAAAGCACAACTGCAAGAGGATGATAAGCTGCTTATTCGGATCGCGCGTGGTACTAATGAAGTGATTGCCGAATTCCGGATAGACGAATATGTGATGGCGCTGAGCCTACGAATGCCAAATAGCTTTCCATTGCGACAGATTGAAGCTCATACGGTGGAACACGTGGGTAAGACAGAGGTCAAAGATTTAAAAAAGGCTCAGTTGCCTGTACAAGCAGTTATCAATACTCAGGTATCTCTATTATTTGCATCGGTTATCAATCAAGCTTAATATTATATAACTTTCTTCAACTCCTTAATAGGATGGAAGCTTGGAAGTGGCACTGAATTTATTTAAGAAAAATATGTCACTTCATTTTGAAGGACATGAAGATTGCCCGATTTGTTATTCGGTAATTAGTCTCGATGATCG
>CAJVPL010000753.1:0-20561 GCA_910591945.1 Ambispora gerdemannii | reverse complement strand
TTTGTCAGGTTCGAGTCTGGTTCAAGCTCGAACCGAACCAGACTCGAACTGAACCAGACTTTTTTTCAGAACCCTAGTTGTAAAGTCTTGCTCAGTGACAGATGCTGTGATCGCTTGTCACATTTCCATGAACTCAGTCCAATATTTTTCCGTAGTAAAGTGGTGCTTACACTTGGTCAAAATGTTTTTGTTTATGTGCCAAATGCATATAAGATGTTGAGTATTGGGAAAGACTCTACTGATAGCTCTCATCAGTGCTAATTCTTGATCAGTAATCATGACATTAGAATGAGATAATCCGTTGAATATCCTCAAAATACAAGTCAAAGCCCATTCGTAATTCGCTTCTTTTTCATCGCTCAGAAAAGCAAAGCAGGAAAAGAACATTGTGTTAAAGCTTGTTATATCAACAACGTTCAATAAAGGCATCTGATATCTGTTTGTTTTGTACGTGCAGTCCAAAAGTAATATAGTAGGGTAGGTGCGAGTCAAGGCAATGGATATTCTGTGCATGAAAAAAAGGTGTGTAATGCGATTTTAATGATCATATTGATATTTAAACTCGAAGTTAGATTCTTGCAATTCATCAAGAAGGGCTTGGATTGGGGTACGACCATCAAGTCTTTCTTGACGAATAGAATACAAAGTATTGTAGATTGTTCTGGATATGATTATAGAAGAAGGATCGCTCTGCTGAATGGTTGACAAAATTTGACGAGGCTGGGAGCCAGCAGCAGACATTTGCTGAACTTGTTCTTGTTGCTCAGTGTTTAACCTGTGAGCAATTGGATAACCAAACATATCCTCTGACGCTTCATAATTGTGCTCAGAATTTTGAATCTCGAGATACCAAACATCATTACGTCTTGTTCCAAAAAGCTCAAATGAACAATCCAAAAGTCTTGAAGCTGTCTGCCTACAACGTGAATCAGTTGTCAGGTTCAAACTATTCCTGTAATAGCCACCTCTGTCATAGCGCAACGTCACATTCTTGATTTTGCCATTTATATCAGTTCGTAACCTTTTCACAGTTACAGCATATCCTTGAGTTATAGTAAAGACTCGGACATGAGCAAGAAGCTCATTGTAGCTTGCAAATTGACCAGATGAAGGTGAAAGCATACTTTAAATATTATGATGGTTAACATTTATATGGTAATACAAGTGACAAAAGACAAATCTTTAATTCTCTCAAATTTTTGATCTCGTTAATGGTTTTAATCAATTATGGAATGAGCGATCAATAAACTTTAATCGTAAAAGGGGAATGGGTGTTGTGAAGAGTTTTGTGTTTGATTTAATACTAATTTACTTTAATTGCCTTCTATAGAAATTTTCTTTAATGTGTTTTTCAATTACAACAAAACTTCAAAAGTTTTCGATCTTTAAACGATCATTAAATGGAAAGGTTGTTCGTGTCTAGGGAGGTAAGTGAAATAGAAATTATGATGAAAAAGTATGTTTGTACGCAAACAATAGTTTTACTTTCAAGGGTATCAAATACAACCCGTCTTTTCTATCTCTAGTTATTTGTAATTTCACTAAAGCATTTTAAATATTTCAAATCATTCTTTCATTTTATAATTAAAATCACACTTCTAGACACATTAGTTTTCTTTGTTCATATCACTTAAATTATTTCAAATCATTTTATTTTATAATTAAAATCACACTTTTAGACACATTATTGTTTTCCTTGTTTATTTCACTTAAATTATTTAAAATTATATTACTAGACACATTATTGTTTCCTTTGTTCATATCACTTAAATTATTTCATTATTTCCTTTGTTTGTTTGATAATTAAAAGTTAATAATTATTGCGAAACCTGTAAAAAGCGGTTATGATGTAACTTGCATGTGATTGTCATGGATCACGTGAACACATGATTCCGAGTCAAGTGATTTGGAACGGTTATAGAACTGATCCATTTTGAATCACGTGGAGAGGTGCCAATAACAAAAATAGAGGGTGCCAATAACAAAAATGGAGGGTGCCAATAACAAAAATGGAGGGTGCCAATAACAATTCTCTAATTTTATATTATTATGTAAAATATAATAATTAATTAAATAATATATATTAATTATTATTTTCAAATAATTGGTGTTCTTTATATAAAAATTACAAATATTAAGCTATATAAATAAACTTGAATTATAATAAAATAAAATAATTTTTTTAAATTAAATTTGATTCTGCAAATCCAATACAAAAAATTTCTATTTTATGTAAGAAAAATTTTTGGATTACATATCAAAAAAATTTGATCCAAATTATTTTTCGTTATTTCAAAAAAATATATATTAATGTAATTGACAAAAAATATTTATTATAAAAATTTATAATATTAGCTAATTAATATTTAATTAATTATTATATTTTATATTTCAACTCTGCATGTAAGATTTAAAAAAAACTAGTATTTAAAATAAAAAAATTTGGAAAACAAATATACTAAAAACTTATATATGGATAAGTCAATAATAAATTGGATTTTAGATATAAAAATCGTGATTTATTTATAAATAAAGATGTAAATGATGTTCATGTAATATTTTGCTTGATGAAATTATAATTATTTAATATAGCTATATCAATTGGTTAATTCAACACATCCAGAAAAATATACAACTAGCATTATTTTCTGTAATAAATTATAGTTCTAGAAATCTCTATATTTAATTTGTCACTAGCTGGGATCCAAGATACTTGCAATGAATTTTCTTATTATTCTCTAACTCGAACACAACATTTAGTCAATTGATTCTTTCCAAGTAAAATCACCAACAAGTTTTTGGGCTAAAGTTTCCAGGAAGCAAATCTCGACTAAAAAAAGAAACTCTGTGTGATTGAAGATCCTGAAAAGTGGTGGATTTGTTAACTTTGGGCAAAACGCCCGAGAAATTGTGCAATTAAATTGATGGCAACGTTTATAAAACATCATAGATGTATAATAATCAGATCAATAAAAGAATAAGTAACATAGCCGAGTAAGTAAAACATCATCATCAACATCTGCTGCTGCACGTCAGAAGGTAATTATACATGCATCATAGGTGCAATGCAAATGCATTTGTATGTGTTCGTGACATCCGTGTCTGTCTGATACAATCGTCTGATTACTATATTGATACCATGTCGATGTAATGCGTGCATGTATGTCGTTTTCCACTTCAAACAGGACGTTACACGCAATATATTGAGTTGCACGGATATATTATTATATTCATTGTTGGATTTATTGAATTGCTATTTCTGTCATTTATTGATCATTTATTTTTAGTGTACCCATTGTAAAAATATATACATCATCTGTATTGACTTATTATCATCACTGAAAATCAGCCAGCTTGTCGGTCATAATAATAATAAGAATATCTAATCAAAATATTTTTATTTGACAGACATACATACATACATCGCGAAAATAAATTCTCGACCGTTTTTTTTTTACTTCTACTTTTTTCTTGCTAATTCCACTTAACTGCTAACCATCCTGGGGATTCGTTAAATTCCCGAAATTTTTGTGACCACGAGTGAAAAAGCATATCATACTTCAAAAATAACGAACATGCTGCAAAAGCTATTTCGTACCAAATCCGTTTTTAGAGATGTCGAAGATGCTAAACACACACAAACCCTTCTGGAAGCTGAGCCGTACGTATTCACATATCGTGTATTTTTACTGGTAAACGTTACGCGTTCATGAGTGTGTGGGTTGGTGGGAAAAATGAAATCTGTCGGCAATTAGCGAGGAAACGGAAATTTGCAAGCATAAATGATTACGTACGTGTGTCTCGAGGAAGGTCATTGTATATAATAATAAGATCGATACCAACATGACAAAATGGCGTGCGAGGGGTTGTAGGGTATAGTACATATAGTTCACGCATGTTTTGATATTAATGTATAGGCGAGGTGAATAATGTAATTATTGAATCAACGAATGACAATCAAAAAAAAAAAGAGAAAAAATAATGTATGCTCCCACACAAACCCAAAAAATACACAATAAAAAAATATAAACGTATTACTATACACACACCTACATTTCTTGTGTCTTTTCTTTTCTTTTCTTTCTATCCAACACATCCCATTCGATCCGACTCCATCACCATTATCATTCACACAAATAACATTCAGCTGGTCACCGCCAGCCTTCAATCCCGCACAAATCCGCGTGATCCTATGCCAAGACACAGGTGACAAAACCAAATTAACCCTTTTCGACTCGGCGTACTCGCTAGTACCAGGTTCGTCCGAAGAACGCACCGCGGAACTCCCGTCTTCGTGGAGCGGTGTCGGGTTTCTGAGTGGCGGTTTTTTGTCTTCCTCCTCGTCGTCGATTCAGTCGCCATCGGTGTCATCCAATACTATTACGCGTGCTATTAATATCGCGAGTAATGCTAAAACTGCTCATCCTATTGCTACTACTACTTCTACATCTATTATCAATAATAGCAATCATCATCATCATCACCACAATCATCATCACACGCATCATCCACACTCGCATCACACGCATCATCCACACTCGCATCACACGCATCATCATCAAAGTGATAATAACAACTTAACTGAGGGAAAAAGACGAAGCTTAGATTCAAGTAACAACGACAATAATAATAAATCTAATGTGCATACTCTTCCTCCGTCGCTCAGTCGTAATAGCATGTTGGCGATACAAAGAAAGGTTAGTGTTGTTATTTTCTTTTTGGTTTTGAGGATTTGTTGGTTCTCTTCCATCACTACTCATCATAACGTATCATGAGTAAGACTGGGCATGGTCTTTCTACGCTTTAGAGGATAATAAATGCTCGAAACATTTTTTTTTTAAATTCTTATTTAAATTACATAAATATTTGGTTTATTTTTAATTCACCTTCATCAAATATCGTTTTTCTCTTGTATTTCATCCTCATTCTCTTTGCGATAAAACGTTATATAATTCATTAATTCGATCCCTTTGCTCCTCCTTCCGTTGTTTGATTAGTGGTGGATGAGAGAGCAATAGCCTCGAGAAGGTGAAAGTGTACTACTATTTCGGGTTATCAGTGTGACAAAAATGTCTAAAGAAAAAATTCATTTTAATATTATTCATATTATTAATATTTATCATTTTATTTCATTTTACCTTGTTTTGTTTTGATTTAATTTAATTATAATTAAATTTATTTCAATTCAAAAGGCGACCCACAATATCGATCTAATCGGCGAGATGATGTTTGGCGCAGTTCCATTAGCTTACAAAGGAATGACCACCAAAATTCACTACATGAAATCGCCAAAACCACAAATCCTCCTAACAAAATTATTTTCCGTAAATACGGGTGACTTGGAGAATCATTCGCCTGCGCGACGTAGTTCCTTCTCGTCTGTGAGCAGCGATGCGTCAGTCGCATCTTCAAGCACAACAATAAACAACAACACCAACAATACCAACAATACCAATACCAGCAATAATGATACACGTGCCGATGGTGGTAATGGCAATAACAGTGCCATACACCAATGCCAATCTTCTTCATCAAGACCAAACTCTATTTTCAACGCTGAAGAACAATACTCTGAATCAAGTGACGAAGAATCGCTTCGAATACCTATCTACTCGTCCCCATCGTCAATTTTTCATCCGGGACCGCCGATACTGGGACTACGTACGAGCGGGATCACCATATCGTCAACTACTTCGTCGCTTTCGACGTCGCCTCGAAACACATTTACTAACCGTAGGATAAGGCGATTTAGTCAGACTAGTATGGAAAATGGTGTGTTCAATCCGACTCCGTTACCGGGAAGTTTGTCGCGTATCGATTCGTCAAATGTAAGTTTTGGTTTTTTTGCTCGGAATTAAAATGACAACTTAATTTTATTTTGAATTTATATGATTTTTCAGCTAAGTTTGAAATCGCGCTCTATTATGTACGCTGTGGGTGTCGTGATAACCTTGGAAGACAATGAACTACTAGAGGATTTCCTATTCTCACATTTCGCATTACTGGAAAACAGACTGCATCAACTTCAACAAGTGGCTTTTAAGTTACTGTGTTCCTCGTTACGAAAGGCGCCTCAGCAAGTATCGATAAGTGGGCCTAACTCGGTACAGTAAAATTTTTATCAATAATCAATATCTCTAATTTTGTGTGTGTGTGGTGTGTGTCTCAACATGTATTTTTTTTGTTATTCACATTACAAGATATTTAACCCACCAAACCACCGTCAACGATATTCCGTACCATACTTATCGTCGCTAATGCTACAAAATGAGCCACTCTTAATAGAGGCGGTCATGCGTTTTAAGAACTCTTTGTGCCTGTTGTATAGCACTCCACGTATCCAGGTATCGAAAAAAGCGCGTTTTTCTGTATAATGCATATATATACATAAATATGCTACTATTACTATTAATAATGCTCACACTTGCTCGTGAGCTGAACGTGTGTATGAGGAAATGTGCAATTATGACTTGTGAATGTGTGTGCAGAGTGCAAATCAAAATCTATCCGTGAATCTATCAAAAAGAAATCAAGTTTCATCAAATTTCATCAAATAAATTGTTGCACACAAGGAGCCGTTATGGTTGAACATTTCGACATTTCCCACTCAAAAAAGCAACCTTGCAAAAAGCTTTTTTATGGAGTTGTCTTATTTGTTGGATAATTTCGACGATAAGAGGACAAATTTGTATCCTTGTCTTTTTTTTTGTTTGCGATGTTCTTTTGGGGGGGGGTCACATTGGCTTGGTGTGTTTGTGGAGGAACTTATTATATTTACATTAATAATAAATAATATCCCTAACAATTATTTTCAATCGATATTTTTCTTTGTATATTATCAAACATATAAAGCTTCATATCGACACTGATCACTACTGTTCTAATGTATCATCTATCTTGGGTTCCGACAGTTGCCCCTAATGCAGATTTCGAGGATAGGGTACGTGTTGTTAAGGTGACGTATTTAATACATCAAGTGTAACATTAACATTTAATATATAATATTCATATCCAGAACTCCAAAAACTTGTCGTACGATCCGTTATGGGCACAACTTGGGTATATCATTCATTATATTTTGTGTTTAATCTCGCGAAAATGTTAATAATTATCTTTGATAGGATATTTGCTGCAAAAGATATTGCGATTTTATTATCAATCTATCCTATAGCTAATTACATTTATTATTACATGAAACTTAATTCACTGTCTGACAAATAATCCAGCGATCTTTACGGAAACATCGGTCCCTCAATAATGAGTCGATCCATTATTGTAGGTTCGGATGTAAACACCGTTCGGCGAATAATATATGTTCTTAGTTACTTTATTCGGTGTAATGAAGTATTCGAGAATATGGAGCAGATGATGCCGCCTTCATCACCAGTTGCCGCTTCGAAAACTAATGACGATAATAAACATAACAATAACAACAATAATAATAGCAATAACAATAACATTAATAATAATAGTAATAATAATAACAATAACAAAATGACTGCAACCACAACATCGCCACCAATAATAGCAAATCAAGAAAAATCCAAGAGTGTAATTGGAAGTAAATCGTCTTTTGAAAATTTGAGTGCAAAGACAGACTGTCATCAGTCCATTACTACGGCACAAAGTACTTCAAGTGGCGATAATAATTTAGTTAGTCATGAAAAATCAGCAAAAACATCAACAACAACCAGCTCATTAACAAACGCGAAGACTGCGTCACCCATCGGAAAGAATACACCCGCCGATATCCATATAAATCATGTAGATACCAATAACAATAATCATAGCATAGATCACAATAAGATCAAATCTAATGAAAATAATGGGCAACGAAAACAACAACAAACGTCAAAAGTTAGCAAAAGAACTAGTGTATTATTAGATTCTCAAGACGTAGATCTTTGTATGGATCAGTTTATGGATGTGCCGATGCCAAAGTACATATTCTTCCTTCCCCTCGTGTTATCGTTTTAATAATATTCCTCACGGAATATTATATTAATTATCATAATGACTAATATGTGCATGGTGTTTTCTACAAGGTCACATATTCCCACAACTATTCCCAACTCATCGTCACCGTTGCACGCAAAGCAAAGTTCAACGACGGGTAACAAGTCCACTAAGACGAAGTCCTCTTCATATCGTGCAGACCAACTATACGTAAAGTCTTATGGTCGCTCGTTGATGGTTGGCTTGTGTGATTCTTATATGTCGGATTTTGTGCTTATGGGATTGCCGTGTTTCGATTTTCAGGATTCGTTGGAGACTGATTTAAAAGATTCCGTGCAGGTATTATCAACTATTAATTTTTTGAATTAAAATTTTTTTTATTATTACGATATAACCTAATAATTATTTTATTATTACGATATAACCTAATAATTATTTTATTTATAATTCTTAGCAATTTTCATTACCAGACGAACCGGTGACGCGATCTTTTTGCATATTAGGAAACCTCGACAACAAGTAACTATATTACTATTATTTTCTACACATTAATGTGATATCTTATTAATTAAATGGAAAACAACAAAAATAGAAATTGTACCGTACTTGGCTACGAAGCTTACAATCACCATCCTAATTCAACAATGCCAAATCAGTCATCATCAACCACTAACAGAGTTAGAATCGAGGGAGACCAGATTCGGGACGGACCAATGATTTGTCATCGACCTCAAATGTCTCATCATGTCTATACGCTACTACGTGAATGCAAAAATCTGTTCACGAAAATGAATATGCCACCTGAATCGGCAAGTATTACTGCTATTTATTCTTATACGCGTATATAGAGAAATGGGATCAAGAATTATGTAATTAAGATCCGGTTACTATTGTTGTATTATTAATCGATCAATCAATCATCCAAAAAAACAATCAAAATACAGTGCCTTGATTACTTGGAAGATCAACTTCGGATACTATACCTAAAGGCGCTAATGTACAAAAAACTGTTGCACAATATCCGCGCAGCAGCAAAAACCCCACAAATTTATCAAATCCCGTCCACAAAAGATACGCAACCAATCGATTTATGTTCGATTTTCGGGTTACATGATTCCGATATGGCGCTTATTGACGCTATTAGTTCGACTTTTTAGTGGTGAGGTGGGATGGCGATGAGACATTATTACGCTGTTATAAGCTTGACAGTTTGAACGTTTTTTTCCTTTTCTGTTCGTGTATTTATTTGTTTGATTTTATTCATTCATCCTGATCATCATCAATACTTGTTTTGTATATGTAAGACAGAGAAGAAAGTATATAAAATTAACTTTATTTACCACGCGATATTATTGTTGTTGTTCAAAAGCTAGTTTTTTTCTTTTTATCATCATCTATTATATGTACACATAATACTCGTTTTTCTTTATAAATAAATAAATGAGTCAACTAGATTTAGTAGACGTAAGAAGTATCTTCTAGCTTTTTTAATATCCACGTGAAATTCTTAATCAACAATAAAAAAATCATACAAATTTATTTATTAATACAAGAAAAAAGCTAGATATCTACCGACCAGAAATACATAATTCTCTATTATCAAAGATTTCTTTACCGAACACTAACTCGCGAAATCACCAGCTTTTCCAGACTAAATGAAAATTAAAAAAAAATCGATTAACTGCTAAAAAGGGAGACGAGAAAAAAATCGAACCCAATCGAATCAAATACCTGTAACAATCCCACGATCAGCCCAAACAATCCCAGCACACTCCCGAAAATTTCGACCACAAGAATCTTTACGAATAATGCCTGATCTTGTGCGTCTGCCAGAGCGGCACTGCTGCCTGTTACGCCGACTGCTATACCGCAGAATAAGTTACAGAAGCCAACTGTTAGACCGGCCCAGAATAGAGAGTATCCTGTTTTTTATTTTTAGGATCAATTTGTTTTATGTTAGATTTTGTATATGATAGAGATAAAAACATTGGCAACAATTACCGGTATAATAATTAGCTTTAGAATATACTTCCGCTCCCGCTACATATTGCAGTTTTGCTGAAAACACAATTGCCATTATCACGCCATAGATGGCTACAACTTCACAGAAAATTATACTATCGAAAGTCAATTAATCCGTGTAATTATATAAAAATCCAACAATCAATATTTTCATAATTGTGTCGCAATAAAATAACAATAGAAATCAATAAAGAAAAAATTATCAATGAATCAAAAGCTTTAATTATTCATACCTAATTAGATTTTTTGTTCTGATACGCGGGGCTTTTACAGCAGCACCAAGAATAGTGGATCCAGTGATAAATATTCCCCTAAGATTGAAGAGTAAAGTAATTATTAAATCATTTTAAAATTTGATCATTCATTCCCCACCCCCCCCAATTAAATTTAAAGAAACTTCCAATAATTCTATTTTAACATTTTTAAAACTCTACTAATCTAAACATTATTTATAGTAGTAATAAATCCGCACGATTCCTTATAATTATGAGATTTATACAAACCATGCAGCACCCATAACACTTAGCCCAATGCACAGCGCTATCCCAATCAATGCAAAAGCATAAGGACTTATTTGTAGTAGCCAATCGCCAATATTCAAATTTCCAGTAATTAACAAAATAAATACAACAATCAAAAATACAGTGAATAGTGACCCGTAACTGTAGTATAGCAACCAGCTACTATAATAAACCATTTTATTAAATGTTTCTTCGTTGTTTGGAAATAGAGTTTAAAAAAATGAAAAGAATGAGCGAATTGGCAGTCCTTTTTACATTAGCGAGCGAGTTCTTTGCTCGGATAGATAATAGATTTCTGATGTCGATGATCTCTGTTTTTTTGATGGATGAATTTGTGTCATGTGATAGCTTTAATCTCGCCGACTTTATTAACGTTAAATTATATTATACATGTATGCTATAATGTTAAAATTCAAAAATGCAACATTATGTACAAATTATCTTCCAGAACATAAGAACAAATAAATAAAATGCCAAATTGTTATATTATATCGTCTAATCAACTCGCCACTAAATAAAAAAATATGTTTTAATAAATAGCCATAAAGCCGGATTTCGAAAATGATCAAAAGATCATACCTGGAGATTATCGTTAGAAGGTTTCTCATCGAATTTGTTAGCAGATTTTTGTTGCTCCTCTAACTTTTTACTCAATTTTCCTCCGCCTTTTTGGACACCGCGAGTTTTCGCCTTGAATTTAATCAATTAATAAAATAAATAACGTAAATTAATTAATGACCGATAATAATAAATATGGAATCAAATAAGAGCAAAAAAAGCCGATAAGTTCATTCCTTCTAAGACTCTACTTTTTCGGAATTTATTCTTCAATGTTAGGCTAAAACAAAATAACTAAAATATACCTGTTCAGCTCTCCGTTCAGCAGCCAAAGCAGCTTCCTGTCGTAATGCACTACTATCCCTTTCTCTATTGTCATTGTTATTATTGTTGTTGCTGTTGCTGTTATTTTTACTTACTGTCTGTAATGGATAAGAGCTAGAAGCAACCTCAGTTTTATTCCCACCGCCAAGAGTGTACCCTCCTTTATTACGCTTTCCAAAGCATTGTGATGTGCAGTTTCCCATTTTCAATATAAATTTACTATTGTGTTGCGGAAATGATGACAAAAGAGCGAGATAGAAATGCTTATTTTTGGTTACACAGATTTTATAGATAGGTGGATTACAAGAGGATATTCTTTCTATAGTGTATTAATATTCTGGCTATTTTTAAAAAAGTACCAATTAATTATGTAACAGTCGGCCAATTTTTGTGATTTCTTTGCAGCAAAATATTTATTGTATTTACGGAGTTTTCTAGAGATACTATCCGGATTTATTATTTCAGAAAAAATGTATATTTCGCGGAGGTGATATCACTACCGCTACATATTAACTACTTAAGATGTCTTTAAACTGATAATCTTAACCGGTTAACGTTAGCATTATCTTTGGAAGAACCCACAAATAGCCACATGATCATGTAACTCGATTTCATGAACGTCTATTGAAAATCTATTGAGGTACTTTACAAAAAACCGGTGGGAGTACTACTATACATGGAAAGGGGGGGGGGGAGTACTTCAAATCGTACTTTATAGTGCGTCTTATTTTTCTTAGGTGAATGAATCGATCTACTTAAAGGATAATAATAATAGTAGGGTGTATGATGATTTATTCTTCGTGATTGTGGTCGATTTCGTCATTTAGAGCGTAGTTATTGTGGTAATCGTTATTGATGATACTATTGAAATAATCGTCGTTAATCAAACTATTGAAATTGACATCAGCGTTATTGATTTGATTTCGATTGTTATTGTTACCAGTAAGATTATTTGTTAAAAATTGATCTGATGCAAAATGGGCATCATTTCTATGATTTTTAATGAGTTCAGAAATTATATATTTTTTGTCATTTAAGGTTTCTCACAAGTGGTTGTTAATTTCAAGTAAATTTTTGCAGTCATTTTCTCTAATCTCTAATTTTTGTTTGAGATCTGATAATTCACCCTTAAGACTTAATATTGTTTCTTTTAATGTCTTGACTTGTACTCTTTGAGCTCTGCCTGAAATGTTATGTATAATAAGGAAATATTAGGATAAACTATAAATTGAATTGAACATTGAATATATGGTGCAAACCACTTGAAGTCATCAATAAATTGTATGTTTTAAATTCTATAAACTTCTTGGCAAATTCAAAATTTAATCCGAGAATAGACCTTTCTTAACCATATTATCGGATTAAATTTGTATTTACTTAAGAAGTTTATAGAATTTAAAACATACAATTTATTGATGACTTCAAGTGGTTTGCGCCATATGAAGAAAATAACAGCATACATACATGCTATGGCACCCTCTGTGTTAGATAGTGCCCTTCTCGATGATGATGCCATAATATATAATTCGAAGTAATAAAAACACGATGAGAGACGCTTGCTCCTTTTATTTTTGCTTTATATCGTTTTTTATCCTTTTTGGTTGCTTTTTATCGTTTCTTTGTTGCTTTTTATCGTTTTTTGTTTATTTGTGCGCTGTAATAGGTGTCGCGATGCCTCATTTTTAGCATGATTTGCATCCAGTATAATGGCATTCCGGAACAAAATATACCGTGTAGTTCCGTAATTTATTACATGTGAATAAATTTGACTTCAGAATTTGTCAGTGAACTCCAGTAAATTGACTTAATTCAAGTAAAAATTATCATTATATAAAACATGAAACATACAAACCTCTTTTAATTCTATTTCGACAATTCAATGTTGGTAAAGGACAAGGTCTATTAAAAATGACAGACACTTGTCATTCATGATATAATTGTGACTTAATAAAATGGATATCAACTGCACATCCCTAACTTTAATGAATGCATTAAATAAAATTCATTGGTTAATAGATAATTAGATTTTATTGGTTAATAGATAATTAGATTTTATTGGTTATTGGATGATTAGATTTTATTGGTCATTAGATATTAAGATAGTAGATAACATAGATAATATTGGGTGGCAGATAATGTAAAAAATTATTGCGGGAACCACTTGTATTTATAGGTAATCCACTCGGCGATCACATTAACTTACTCCGAATAACGACCTAGAAATAAAATATATTTGTGCAACTTGTTATAAAGATTTAAAGGAAAACCCAATATTCAACCGAAATCATGATTGTAGTAATAACTGTTACGATTGTAAACAACGGAGTTACTATAATGAGTGTTCAGTTCACAATTGCATATTGCAGTATTATTCCTCGAAAATTAGTTTCATGTAATAAAAGGGTATCTTTGATTTTTCGGAGCCAAATGAACCCGTCGAAACATAGAGTTTCGACTTCTGACATGTTTTGCCAAAGAATTATTACATAGTATAGAATTTAATATCGGTAATTTTTCTCCCTTTATCTTTTAAAAAATTTCAAGGGCTTCACCGCGTAAATTTTTGGCTTTTTTGCCCTAATTTTTTGAATTTCTTTGGCGGCTTCTGTGTTTTTTTGTAAATAGACTTTTAAGTGGTTTATATTACAGCCTTCTTCAGTTTAATAATCGCCCATATTGATATTTCTTATTAAATCAGTGGATATCCTTTCCTTTTTTTGATCAAATCAGCGGATATCATCCAAAGGAAAATTTGCCCTAATTTTTGAATTCTTTAGGGGCTTCTGTGTTTTTTTGTAAATAGACTTTTAAGTGGTTTATATTACCGCCTTCTTCAGTCCTAATTTAATAATCGCTCATATTGATATTTCTTATTGCACTCAAGAAATCTGTGCCAGGTTTTGTTGATCTCGGAAAATTCTACTGTAATATTAACATTAAAAGGTTGGTTTTACAGTTATATATAAAATTGTCTCCCCAACGATTTTAATTAGTACTCCAAGCTATATTTAGGCACCTGTTTCTCGTATTTTTCGCAGTTCTTGTATTTTTTTCCTTTTTCCAGATCTACAACTGTGTGAAATAGATCTACCTCATCTTTTTTCGCGTCTTTGGAAGCTTCTTCAGGTTTTCCTTCGATTTGTTTTTCTGGAGGTTTATGCGGACTTTATTGGTTACTGTTCTATTGGCCCATATTTGTGCCAGTTTGGTCGATCATAGACCAGCAGCCAATAAGAATACGCAATTTTTTGATCAGCAAGTTCTTTTCTATAAAACGAGTAAGTCAAATGTTTACCATAAACTACACCATTTTTTTGGGTTCCAAAAAACGGGTTTATTCACAGTACTCGGATCAATATCAAAATGAACAGTAACAAATACATTAGTTTAAAAGAAAAAGAAATCATTTTTTATTGTCAACTACGAGATGAAAACATTTAACTTTTCGCCACCGGGTCTAGACCCACATACAAAAGCATTATCATTATCGACTTTAGCGTTATCTTATCTATATACGCTTATTAATGCATTTTGGCAAATACTTAAGAATATACTTGTTTTATCCGACCATGAAAAAAATCTTTTTCTATTGCCAACGTTACTAATAGAAACTTTACCTGCAAAGTATTATTTTAGGCAGACCGACATTTACAAATGTCACCGTGGTTCAGATTTTAATGTTATCTTTATTATTTTGGCACATTTTCGATGCTCTATTTCGTTCACTGGGCTAAAACACAAAAACATCATAAATATCGAACATGTTGACACATGTTCGATATCCTATTTCGCTAGTTTTAAACTTCTCAGAATTCCAGCCAACCCATACGTAAAAGCATCATAGATTATGGAAAAGTACACACATCTCGTACATTTCGACCATGGATAAATACGTTCGATATCCTATCTCATTAGTCATCAGGAAATTTTTTAAAGGGTTAAACATCGATAATTATTCTTTAATTTAGGAATATCGATTAATCGATTTTCGTGATCTATCAATAGATCCTAAATCGAGTATTTTTACGATATTTGGTGATAAAGTGATAAATATCAATATTTATCATGCTAAAATATCACTATGCATCAATATATTATATATTGATATATTTTTTGATTGATACATTTCGATATTTTATATATCATTTGATTAGCTGATCATGATTAATATACATGTATCTAGAAAACACTCAGATAATATTTCTTAAAGATATTTTGTATTGAGAAAGTATGATAAATATTGACTTAATTTAATACAAACTTGTTTTCATTGTCTTTAAACTTGATATTAAATATGAATTTTCAATGCTCATATTGTATTTGTTATTATTCAAGTTCTTATGCTCTTAAGCATTATATTTTGGATAAACATTCAATTATTAATAAAGCAAATATAATTTCTCTAGTTCAAATGTCAATATATGAAGATCATGAAAATTCTACATTATGAAAGATCAAAATATTATTGAGTTATATTTCTGATTCATTAATATCATCAGATAGAGATGAAGAAGATCCATTAATATTATCAGATAGAGACAAAAAAAATCTATTAATATTATTGGATAGAGATGAAGAAGTTCCATCAGGAAATTTTTTGGGGGTGATATTTATCAAGAATCATTGCCATATCTGTAAAAATTGATAAATATCTCTCTGAAATATTGATATTAATTGATGATTCTGATGATCTTTAATAAATATCCATATCAATAATCATTAATCATTGTTAATATATTATTTATTGATATATAATAATATATCGATTATTATCACAATATATTATTTATCGATAACAAATAATATATGTTAATAGTTAACTCAAATGCTTATTTTAAAATCAATTTATCATATCAATATTGGTTTAGATTATATAACCTAAATAAATATGCATACATTTACACATTCAATTATTTTTAAGACTTAAAACTTCTAAAACGCTTGTTATTTAATATTAAAAAATATATTTATTTAATAAATATTTATATAATGTGTACCATCATATCAACTGAATCTAAAAAAATACATATATATTATTTAGTTAACCATAATCTTGGATATCTATAGAGTTCTATATTTTTATCTTCATTTTCTTTCAATATATCATATCATTATAATAAAATGAGTTTTAATAGCTCATGATTTTTTATGTAAAAAATTCAAATAATAATAGTATAGTACCTAAATTAAGATTATTATTCATTAATAATAGAAGCTTTTGTAATATTGATATTATAAATAAATACTATTATAATATTATATTATATCTTTTTATACCAAAAAATTTCTTCTTTTTCATCAATAGAGACTGCTATATTACTGAATCATTCTGAGTCATGAAATGAATTAGTTACTCGAATAACATCAGTTAATTCCATATAAGTACTTAAATATATTTTATATACAAATACTTGATTATATGACTTATCATTTAAGCTTAAGAACTTCTCAAGTTCTATTTGAAGATTGTTGAAGCTTTTTTGATGTAATCAATGAATATCAATATTTTTTAAAACTATTTTTTCTAGTTTAGTTATTTATAATTTCATAAAAGGTTTCAAAAACCAGAATCTTTTTAATAAATGATATTGGTACTTTTTGTGCAGCTAAAATCTTGCATTATATCTATAATAAAATATTAATAATGATAATTATTAGTATATATTGATAATATTGATAAATATTAGAATTTATCATTTTTATCATTTGTATTATATAATTCTTTTTGTTAAATATTCAGTATGAATTTTTAATATTTTTTTTATAGAAAGTCTCAAAGATCTTGGTAGATATTTTATTTATTACTCTATAACATCAGATTACGAAAATAATATGATATTGAAGTACATGATTCTTAGATATTTTATATCAGCTAAAAGAATAATTTGCAACACATTCACAAATTCTTTCAGTATCTTTTCAAAGAGAATTGGATTCAAGCACCAATTGTTCCAATATTATAAATGAGCCAGGCTCAAATTCTTTGAATGTTTGCCTAGAGAAAACAATATAAAGCTGTGATCCCTTAGCAGTAAAAATGAGAATGCCAACCTTTTCTCTTTTATATGAAAAACTTTGTGATGTTATAATCCTTGCTGATTGTGTGACCCAAGAAGCTATCTTTTGTTACTATCAATTTGGGGAAGCTCTTATCCAGAGGTGAAGTGAGATCGCATCTGAAAAACAAGTTGATCTGGAGTCTAATTAAGGATGCTTGCCTAAATCCTTTCAGAAAAATATCGTCATAATTTCGACGGGTTACACACTAATTGTTAATTAGAATTTCGACATAATTTCGATTACGACGGGTTTCAAAATTCGTCAGAATTTTGACAGGTTATTTACTAATAGTTTATTATAATTTAGACAGTCACTAAGGGATTTCGGCAAGCAACCTTAGTGGATACTGGAAAGCTTTGAACTTTCTCAATTTTGGCTGGATCAGGTTTAATTCCATTATTTCCAATAATATAACCAAGAAAAGATAGTAACATTTTTCCAAAATGATATTTTTCTGGTTGTATTTTCAGTTCAGCAATGCAAATTTTATTCAAAGTTTTCGAAGATATTGAAGATATTGTTCAAATGTAAAAGAATATATAATTGTATCATCCAAATAAATTTGTCAATATATTCTCTAAATACAGTATTCATCAGTCGTTGAAAGGTGACAGGTACATTTGTTAAATCAAATGACATGACATTAAATTCAAATAGACTTTGTTTTGTAATGAATGCAGTTTTAGCTTTGTCTTCTGATTTCATCTCTACTTGCCAATAACCAGCAGTGAAATCGATAGTTAAGAAGTATTTGGCACTTTGAAATGCATTTAAAAGTTCATCAATGTGAGATAGTGAATATTTATCTTTTTTAGTGACATTATTCAATTGTCGGTAGTCAATACATAAGTAATATTTTTCATTCTTCTTTTTAACAATAATAATTGGAGCTGATCATGAATTTACTAATAATGATATTATATCTTGTTCTAATATCTTTTGAATCTCTTCTTCTAGAAATTTATTTTCAATTGGTGATTTTCTAGTATATAGTTTGAGTGTGATGGGATGAGTTTCTTCAAGATGAATTTCATATTGTATAATATTGATATGACCAGGTATTTCAGTATCAAACAAATCAACATATTCATCAAGTAACTGTTATAATTGATCTTGTTATTGAATTGTAAGATCAGTTTCAATTGTAGTATTGACAACATTATAAGTTGATTTAGGTATATCTTCTAATTGTTGATAGATATTTTGTTCTTTTATGTATTATTTGTAATTTTTACTGTTTTTGAAGGGGTGTGAATATTTATAAAAATCTTCTAAGTGTTTTTTTAATTCTATTGATGTTAATTTGGTCATATTTTTCATTATTAATTTGTGTGAAGTATTCTTCAATTTTAATGTTTAGTACTAGTTTTTCATTGAGATTTTCTTCTACACATAATAATAATTGGTCTTTTATTAATAGATCTTCATATTTTTCTTCAAATTTGTCATTATCATCTTGAATATTATAATTATCAAGATCAAAGTTATCATATACTGTAGTATTTTCTTTTTGAGTTATTGATATGTGACGACTGGTACAAGTAATAGTAATATTATATCTACTATTATTGTTTACAAATGATAAGATTTTACTAGATCAATCTAGAATAGCTTTATGTTGATGAGCGCAGTTATTTTCAAGAAAAATATCATATTTAGCATGTTTAAGAACTAAAGCATTAATAGTGAATTCTTGTTGTTGCATTATTACTGATAGATCTTTAATTTCTTCAAGTGATACTTCTGATTTTCCACTAATTTCAATTAATCGAATATTTGATAGCTTAGTAATATTTTGCTTGATTTTTTTTAGAAACTTCTTTGATATTATATTACTAACTAATTCACTATCAATAATTATATTGACTGATTTGTTTCCAACAATTCCAATACAATGAACAGCGTCAACTGGTATATTATTATTATTATGATTATGATTATCTTCATTATTATTATTTTCATTTTCTTGTTGATTATTTAGTAATAATTGTTCTAATTTTTCTTTGGCTGAAGATTTTATAGTTTTGGATGCACTCTCACCTTCTAAAAATGCATTTTCTAGTTTAAATGTTAGTTATTATTCTTGTTAAAAGATTATTAATTATTTGATTAAATTAATTATTGTAATTGCTATAAGAGGTTATTATGTTGATTATTAGTATCTTCCATTCCTCCAAAGTTACTAGATTGTCAATTGTTACAATTGTAATTGTTATTATTATTATTACTATTATTATTTCTATTATAATTAATTCTTTTATTGTTATTATTATTATTATTTCTATTATTATTATAATTGTTTCTTTCATTATTATTATTGTGATTACTGTAATAATCTTTGGCAAGATGTCCATTTTTTTCACAGTTATAACATGAAATATTATTGCGATTGAAGTTGATTCTATTATTATTATTATTATTATTATGTTGAAAATTATTGTAATTATTATTATTGTTATTATTGTTGCTCAAATTTTTGATTGTTTAGTCAATTCCAATAAAGTTGTATTGATATTAGTGTTATTAATTATTGTTAATATGTTTGATTGCATTAGTAATTCATAATTATATGGTATAGTTGAGATTACTAATATAAATAAATTGTTATAAGTGCTTTTGAATCCAGTTTCTGTTTCAATAGCAATAGAAATGACTTTCTCAAATGTTTTAGATTGGTGTAAATTAATAAAAAAGACATATTGTGAATTGAGATCTTTAGTAAACTCACGAATTTTATATTGAGTTGGATAGGTATTGTCTGGATTAATTTTGTGAAGTAATGAATGAATATCAGCTACATATTGGCTGACTGATTTATTTGCACTTTGAATATGGTTATTTAATTGTTGTTACCATAGTAACAGTTGAGTTTGTGTATGGAATTCATTTAGAAAACATGGTTTGAAAGAGATTTCTTGGTTGTCAACATTATTATAATATGTTGATCATGTATTATTTGCTTGCACTTGATTTTTGTACCAATGATTGGCAATATCATGTAAGTATGTTGGTATAATGTGAATTCTTCTTTCATTATTTATATTGTTACAGTAGTAACATAAAAGTCGTTAATTCCAAAAAAATAGTTGAAAAACATAAAAATATTCGTATAATAGCAAA